>PVIC010033170.1:0-20282 GCA_004025085.1 Thryonomys swinderianus
GGGGGCGGGTCGGCGCGCGCGGAGCTAGGGGGCGGGGCGCGGCCCGCGCCAGAGCCGGAGCCGGGGTGGGGGCGGCGGGGCCCAGCGGCGCCGACCGAGTCCAGGGGCCCCGAGTCCAGGGGGGTCGGGGAAGCCAGAGACGGAAACAGGGAGGGGCTGCGGCGACGGGGGCGGGTCGGCTTCGTCCGGGGTCCAGGGGCCAAGGGAGGCGGCGGCAGCCGGGGCGGGAGGCGGGGGCGCACCCAAGTCCCCCCGGGCGATGCGGGGCGGAAGAGGGGCGTCCGCGGAGCGGGTGGGCGCGGCGCCCCGGGAAGGGGCCCGGGGGACGAGGGTGTCTAGGCAGAGCCACCGGGGGACTCGGCGCGGCGGGGGCTGGGCCCGGCGAGCGACGAGGCGGAGCGGGGGGAGGGGGCGCCGCCCGAGGGGAACGCGGGGGTCGAGGCTGAGAGGCTGGGCGACCGGGGCGCAGCCCACACTCACCTCCGGGTGGAAGGTGGCAGCGCAGGAGTCAGAGTCCATGTTCCAGGTGGGGGACGGCGGCTGCGGGAGTACAGGGGCTGGGCTGCGGGCGCGGGTCCGCTCTGGACCGGAGGCTCCGGCAGCTGCGCGGGGCGAGGGCGGACCCAGGAGGGGTCGCCTCGGCCTGAGGTGACGAGGGACTCGGCTTGTCGCGAGTGATTCTCTGTTCTCCGGGACTGGCGTCTCCAAATCCGAGCCGATAGAGCGATGCAGCTCCGCGGCGGGAGAGGCTCTGCGGGAGGCGGCGGCGGCGACGAGCGGGAACCCGACCGGCTCCTCGACCTGACGCCCAGTTCGGCTCGTGTCTCGGGAGGGAGGGCGGGAGCACCGCGAGTGCTGTCGGGAAGTGTAGTCCTGCGCGTCCGGTCCCCGAGGCTAGGGGGTGTGGTGTGTGTGGCGCGGGATATTCTGGGAGTTGTAGTCCACTGCCTGATACCACAGCCCACAGAAGCAGCCACAGGACTCCAAGCCCCACAGGGCTCAACGGCGGCCGCGGGAGCGTAGGCGGAGCCTCGTGGAAGCGAGACTGCCGGAACGGGGGAGGTGCGGGGGCTCGCGTTGGCTCTGTGATGGGGGAGGGGCGGCGCGGGCGGAGGCACCTCTGCTTTGGCGCGCGTCTGGGCTGTAGGGACGGTGGGGGCGGTGGGGAGGCGGGGTTTCGGGGCGCTGGGCGGCTGCCCCTGTTCTGTACCGCTTGGGGTCCGCTCTTTGTGGGTCCAAGGGTCCCCACGGCAAGGTGCGGGCGAGGGAGCGGGTCACTGACGTCCCCGAGGGCGGAGCGCACTTACTCGCAGCCGCGGATTCCCTGCCGGGTCTTCCACTGCGGCCGGCTGGGCTCCCAGGCCCCCTACGGCAGCGAGCTGGACGCAGTGAAATACGAAGGCTCCGAGCCTGCGGGCTCGGCGCTTTTGTGTGTGTGTGTGTGGCGCTGGAGAATGAAGCAAGGCCTTCGCTCAAACCTGCATTTCCAGCTCTTTTGTAATGTTTAATTTTGAGGCAGTCTCGCTAAACGCTCTAGGTCGCCCAAGCTGGCGATAGTCCTGCCTCAGCCTCCCTGGTTCTGGGATGCTTTCCCCCACCACGGGCGGCTGTATCAGCGCCTTATGGCTGCCTGTCCACGCTCGTTTGTCTCCCCCCTCCCGTCTCGGACCGCCTGTGGGTTCTGCTAAGTGTTCCAAGGCTGCGCCCCCTGGAGTTCTTGAACTGTGTGCTCCACGGTGGGTACCGGCGTAGCCTGTGCTGTGCAGGTGGCGTGGGCGATGTTGGGGGGACTGGGCCGCGCGCGGGGTGCTTTACAACTTTGGAGGCTTTAGATTGATTTTTTTTTTTTTTTTGAGACAGAGTCTCGCTTTGTAGTTCAGGCTAGCTCTGAGCTCACTATGTAGCCCAGGCAAGCCTGGAACTCAGCAATCCTCCTGTCTCTGCCTCCCGAGTGCTGGGATTACAGGCGTGAGCCACCACACCCAGCATTAAGATTGATTCTTAATGCACGGCCCTGATGAGTGGCCTACTGGAGCCCTAACCTTAACGCTGCAATCCTGCGGAAGGAAAAAATGTCCATACAAAACGCAGGTGATTTCCCTGTCTCAAAAAAAAAAAGAAAAACCGCAGATGATTCAATAACATCATATTCTGTAGCTTTGGCGACAAAAATTTAAAAGGGAGCCACCAAACATTGTAAATTCAAATCTGAAATTGGACTCCTGGATAGCCTGGAAGCCATGGGGTTGGGAGGAAATTCGGGCTACGCCAGTGGCCACTGCTAGTTCGGTGCTTAAAATAATTAAGATTAGGAAATTGGATTCATGTTAGAAGTACTTCTCAAGGATGGTGTGGTGGTTGATGCACACATGTGTTCCCAGCACACTTGAGAGGCTGAGCTGAGGCAGGAGGATTGCAAATTTTTGGGCAGTTTCTTGACTTGCTATGGAGTCCCTGCCTCAAAATGTAGAAAGTGGGAAAGGCCCTGGAAATGAAGCTGAGAACCATAAAATTTATAGCATAGGGCCAGGCGTGATGCCTCACACCTGTAATCCCAGCACTGGGGAGGAAGAGGCAGGAGGATTGCTGAGTTCAACGCTTGCCTGGGCTGGCTACATAGTGAACTCAGGGCCAGCAAAGGTCCACTACAAAGATCTCAAAAAATAAAAAATTAAAAAAAAAAAAATATATATATATATGGTGCTTGGCTCAATAAAATTATTTGTACAATATCACAGCCCAACAGAAGGCTCCCCCAAGGTGATAAATTGAAGTGCTTTATAAGATAATAGGCAGACTAAACTACTAAAATAAAAACTGGCCTCAGCCTGTCTGGACTTCATTAACACCTTGTTGAGTTGTCACATGCTGTGACTTAACCACCGACTTTGAATGTTACCTGATGTCTGTAGCCTGGGCAGCTAACCTGACATGTCCAGGTACCATGTCCAGGGTCAACCTAAGCAAATTGTTTTGCTTGAATAAAAAAACGGCTTTGAAGCCTGGCGTGGGGGTGCACACCTGTAACCACAGCATTTAGAAGGCTGAGGCAGGAGAGACACTGTGAGTCCAAGGCCAGCCTGACTACGTGGCAAAACCCTGTCTCAAAAAAAAGGCAGAGAACAACTTAGTTATATAGAACAACTTGCCCTGGGTTTGATCCCCAGCACTGGAAAAAATAAAATGCAAACTCCTACCCAAAATACAGTAGTATTCAGTAGTGTTTGTTTTGCAACACTGAGGACTGAACCCAGGGCCTCACATATCTGTCTTCAAGAATTCTTAGTATAGCCGGGTATGGTGGCTCACACCTGTAATCCCAACACTCAGGAGGCAGAGGCTGGAGGATTGCTGAGTTCAAAGCTTGCCTGGGCTACATAGTGAGCTCAGGGCCAGCCTGAACTACAAAGCGAGACCCGTTTAAAAAAAAAACAAACAAGAATTCTTAGTACTGGGCCAGGGATTTAGCTCAGTTGGTACAGTGGCTACCTAGGAAGCACAAGGGCCTGAGTTTGATCCCCAGTACCACACACACACAAAAGAAAATCCTTAGTAGTTAGAGCCTGGGATTTAGCTCAGAGGTTCTGACACCTCGCAAGCGCAAATTCCTGAGTTCAATCCCTAGTACCAAAGGGAAAAAAAAAAAAAAAGAATTCTTTGCCGGGCGTGGTGGCTCACGCCTGTAATCCCAGCACTCAGGAGACAGAGACAGGAGAATTGCTGAGTTCAAGGCTTGCCTGGGCTACATAGTGAGCTCAGGGCCAGCCTGAACTACAAAGCAAGACCCTGTCTCAAAAAAAAAAAAAAAAAAAGAATTCTTAGCACTCGGATACAACTTATTCTATTTTTTGTCCATATTCCTAGCAGTCCAGTCACAGTGAAGGGCCTTTTTTGATTTTGCTTGTTGTGGATATTTGTTTTTTCATTACTGGGGATTGAACCCAGGACCTTTACACTCCCAACCCTTTTTATTTTCTTTTACTTTTTTTTTTTTTTTTTTTTGAGACAGGGTTTCACTTTGTAGTTCACTTTGTAGTTTGTAGTGAGCCCTGAGCTCACCATGTAACCCAGGCAGGCCTCCAACTCACAGCAGTCCTCCTGCCTTTGTCTCCCAAGTGCTAAGATTACAGGTGTGAGCCACCACGTGCAGCATTGTGGTGTGTGGTACTGATTCCTGGGATTACGGGTGTGAATCACCTCGCCAGGCACTGTGGTATATGTGGTTATTGGGCATCCAACTCAGGACCTTGTGCTTGCAAGGCAGCCACCAGAACCACTGAGCTAAATCCCCGACCCCTTTTTATTTTGTTTTGTTTTGTTTTTTGTTTTATTATTTTGAAATAGCACCTACATTTCCCAGGCTGGGGGGGTCACTCGAGGAACCTTCCTGCTTCAGCTTCCCAGAGTGCTGGAATTATAAAAAAGAGTGTTGTGCAGCAGGAAAGGTCTTTTTTTTTTTTTTTTTTTTTGAGACAGGGTCTCGCTTTGTAGTTCAGGCTGACTCTGAGCTCACAATGTAGTCCAGGCAAGCCTCGAACTCAGCAATCCTCCTATCTCTGCCTCCCAAGTGCTGGGATTACAGGCGTGAGCCACCACGCCCGGCAGGAAAGGTCTTTTTTTGTCTCACCTTCAGCTTACCTTAGAAATTTAAGCCCTTTGGAAGAAGTATAGATGTTATTAATTTCTTTTTTTATGAAGGGTCTTTTTGTGTGTGTGTATGGTAACCAGGGATTGAACTCAGGTCTTTGTGCTTCCAAGGTAGGGGGGGTACCACTTGTGCTAAATCCCCAGAGCATGTGACAGGGTCTTGCTATGTAGTTCAGACTAAACTTGAACTCACTGTGTAGCAAACTCAGCAATCCTCCAGCCTCAGCCTCTGAAGTGCTGAAATCACAGACATACACTACCATTTATTACCATTGAAAGACAGAGAGAAGGTTGGGAAAGAGATGTAAAAGGAATTAAGATGTGGGGCTGGGGATTTAGCTCCACTGATTCAGCATCTGCCTGGCAAGCACAACGTCCCAAGTTCCATCCCTGGTACCACATACCACAGTGCCAGTGGCTCACTCCTGTAATCCCAGCTCTCAGGAGGCAGAAACAGGAGGATTGCTGAGTTCAAGGCTTGTCTGGGCTACATAGTGAGCTCAGGGTCAGTCTGAACTACAAAGCAAGACCCTATCTCAAAAATAAATAAATTTTTAAAATTAAAAAATTTAAAAAGAATTAATATGTGTTTGGGGCAGGCAGATCGCTGTGAGTTCAAAGTGGCCTGAACTGCCCAGTGAGACCCCATCTCAAAAAAAAAAAATTGCTGGGCATGGTGGCACACGCCTGTAATCCCAGCACTCGGGAGGCAGAGACAGGAGGATTGCTGAGTTCGAGGCTTGCCTGGACAACATAGTGAGCTCAGAGCCAGCCTGAACTACAAAGCGAGACCCTGTCTCAAAAAAAAAAAAAAAATTAAGATGTGTTATATGCATGCACCAGTTCGCCAAGATAAATCCAATTGCTACACACCATAAACATGTAGTAATAAAAAAATTTACTGTTACTTTCCAGACTGGAAAAAAAAAGATTACACCAATTATCAGCTGCACATTTTGGTATATACCAAAATGGGAAGCTGAAGCAGGAGGATTACAGTTCAAGCCTGGCCTGGGCAATTTAACATCTTAGTGAGACTCTGTCTTAACTTCTTATTTTTTATTTTTCTTTGCTTTTTGGAGACAAGGCCTCGCTGTGTAGTCCAAGCTGGCCTTGAATTTGCAGTGTTCTGTCTCAGCCTCCAAGTGCTGAGATTATGTACATGCACCACCACAGGTGGCTTCAATTTTCTAAAAATGGTCAACAATGTAGCTCAGTGTGAAGGCTCTAGATTCACTCCCTAGGACCACTAAATAAGTGAGTCATCACCTTGAACTCTGGTGCTGAGGATTAATGGAGTCGGTTTTCTGTGTGTGAGAAATCTGTTCTGTACCTGGTCTTTTTCTCAGGTATACTGTTCTTGCCTCCTGGAAGAGGATCCAGACTCCCTGAGTAAGAACATTAGCCAGGTCCTTGGATTCTGAGTCTGTTTTCTACTTTTAAAAAAAAGAAAGATATAGGGCCGGGATTTAGCTCAAGTGGGACAGCACCTACTTGGGAAGCACAAGGGCCCCAGTTACATCTCTGGTACTGCAAAAAAAAAAAAAAAAAGAAAGAAAGAAATATATACACACACCTGCTTGTGAATGCTAATTCTGAGAATGATTATAATTACTTAGGAAAGAGGAGGAGAAAGGCCAACAGCAGCACAGGTTGTGACAAGTTAAAAATACTGAGAATGCCATGGTTTCCCAGTAAGTAACTTGAGAATGCAGTTATTTTAATTGAGTTACCAAATATAACTTTACCTCCCTAAATCTCACTGGCTATACTGTGTTCACTTGGGGGAACATTCAGGAAAGCTTTCTGCTTCCCTTTTTAACCCTGAGCTTGCATGTGGTGTGGGTGTGGGTATGACCAAGTTTACTATTCCCAGAATAATTTTCTACTGTTTCTGTTAAAATCCTTGGTACCTCCTTGGGTTGGGGATATACATCAATGGTGTACACCTGTTTATCACGCACCAGGCCCTAGGTGGTTACCCAACACTACAAAAAAGTAGAAGAAATTTAAAATGGTATCTCTTCCTTCCCTGTTTCTTTTTCTAACTGCTATCACTCACTTTGTAATCCTGGTGGCTGGCCTTGAACTTACTATGCAGCCCATTGTGATCCTCCTGCCTCAGCCTCCCTAGTGCTGCTGGTATTACAGATATGTACCACCAGATATGCACACCTGGCTAACATGACATTCTCTTATGTATGACTTCTTCCTGCCTTCTGCACTCACTTATATGCTACCTCGCTCACTTCCATTTCCAGGAGCCAAGGAGGGAAGTGAAAATTACTCAAGGTCAGTGTTTTTAACTTTTAGTACCTTGAATACTGGATGGATGGATGTGTGCAAATAATTGAAGTCATTTCTTAACTCTTCTAAGCATCTCATATGGAAGGGAACATAACCAGCTACCCATAGAGAAGTGAATTTCTGGGCTTCTATTTTATTCTGCTAAGATATGAAAAACAGAAAAAAAAGATTAAATGTTTTTACTTACAATATGTTGTTCACATATATAAGTCTTGTTAAAGAGTATTTCAGATGCCGGGCATGGTGGCCCAAGCCTGTAATCCCAGCACTTGGAAGGCAGAGGCAGAAGGATTGCTGAGTTCAAGGCTTGCCTGGGCTACATAGTGAGCTCAGGGCCAGGCTGAACTACAAAGCGAGACCCTGTCTCAAGAAAAAAAAAGTACTTCAAATTGGACATACTGGTGCATGCCTGTGCACCCAGCACTCTGAGCAACTGAGGCAGGACAATTCCAAATTGAAGCTCAGTTGGAGAGACTTAGCAACTGAGACTCCTATTTCAACATTAAAATAAATGACAGTTGAGGATGTAGCTCTGTGAAAAGACACTGGGTTTGATCGTCAGAGCCGCTGTCTTACTTTTCTGGTTGCTGAGACAAAACACCCAACTCCTACAAGTTAAAGGAGGAAAGGTTTATTCAGTTCTCAATGTGTAGATGTTTCAGTCTATAATCAGCTGGCTGCCAGGGAGGGCAGGAGCTGCAGAGGAGAACAGTCCACAGTGCCCACAAAGTAACAAAGCAACAAGGGACAAGACAAACCTCTTTCTGTCCCTTTTATCTTGTCCAGGCGACTTAGGGCAACAGCATCACCCCCTGAATCAGTGTCCTTGAGCCTGCACTGCACTGAGAATCAATTCTAGCACCACACAGTCTAGATCCAGCCACCTCTGAAAAGCCCCACCTGTGACCACATGAAGCTTTGAGGACATGTAGACATAAGCCATAACAGCCACCAAGAAAATAAAAATTAATACGATCATTATATACTGTAAACTTGTACTAATACAAAAATTTTAATGAAATTTTAAAAATAAAGAATACAGGGCCAGAGATTTAGCTCAGTGGTTCCAGTGCCTGCCACACAAGTGCAAGGTCCTGAGTTGAATCCCTGATAACCACGTACAATGCTGGGCATGGTGACTCACGCCCACCAACAATCAGTACCACATACCACAGTGCCAGGCATGGTGGCTCACACCTGTAATCCCAGCACTCAGGAGGCAGAGACCGGAGGATTGCTGAGTTCGAGGCTTGCCTGGGCTACATAGTGAGCTCAGGGCCAGCCTGAACTACAAAGCAAGACCCTATCTCAAAAAAAAAAATAAAAATAAAGAATACATTCTTAAAAGATGAGGACAGAGATTTAGCTCAAGTGGTACCATGCCTACCTTGGAAGCACAAGGGCCCAAGTTTGATCCCTGGTACTGCAAAAAAAAAAAAAAAAAAACATACAAGTACGTTATTAGCAGAGTTTAGGAGGCCTAAAATCAGAAAAATAAGTACATAAATGCATAGTAGGAAAAAGCACCATTGCTTCTCATTCCCCAAATGCTAAGTAATGTGCTCATAAACATTCTCAAAGAAGGATGAGCCTCGGCAAGTAAGGTGGTGCAGTCCTGTAATCTCAGCTCTAGGAGGCTGAGGCAGGAAGATAATGAGTTAAGGCCAGCCATGTGTACATAGGGAGATCCTGTGTCGAAAAATAAAAGCAATAAAAATACAGGCCTCAAAATAAAAAACAGGCCTCAGACAACTCTGTGGGTGGGAAAGAGACACTTCCAGCTGGCCCTTGGAATGATAAACACAAACACAATTGATAAATATTTTCCCACAAAGTACAGTTTGGTCTTGCATTGGTGAGGCAGGTGCTAGAACTGTTGAGCTACATCCTTGGCTCTGTTTGGTGGTTTTAACTTTTAAATCTTCCTCACCAAACACCAAGGTGTTATCTGACCTAGGTGTTTAACTCACCTTAGTTAATATGGTTTCACTGCAATTTTAATTTATGCAGTTGGCCTGTGAGGATGATGTCTCATGGAATTTCTCACATTTCCTCTGTTAAACTCACAAGGGGGACGAGGAAAAAGAGGAACCGAATAGCCTGGAGTGAGCTCCAAGCAGTTGACAGATCTAATTCTGGGCCTTTCTATTCTGGCCACATTCCTTTGTGGACTTGCTTTCAAACAAGAACAGTCCAATCAGTGGTCAATGATGTGCTGCTACTTTGAGTATGGAACCCCCAGTGTGGCTGTGTTTCCCAGCCCTGAATTCTGATTTGCATTGTGACCTTCTCTGCCTTTTTTTTTCCGTACTGGGCAGGCATGGTGCCCCGAAGTTACATCCCCAGGACACCCCCCCATCTTTTTCAGTACTGGGCTAGAAATGTCTTTTTCTCTTTTTTTCTGTTTTGCCTACCACTACTAGAAATAGACTTCAGAGGTGTTTTACCATTGAGGTATGTCCCTCCCGTTTTGAATATTTTGAGACAGGATCTCACTAAATTGCCCAGGCTGGCCTCTAACATATGATCTCCCTCTCTCAGCCATGATAATAGCTGAGATTACATAATAAGCCACCACACATAATCTATTCTTTCTTTGATACATGGGGTATGTGTATGGTTATATGTTTAGTACACAGAGACAAAATGAGCCAGGCATGGTGGTGCATACCTGTCATCCCAGCACTTGGAGGCAGAAGCATAAGGACTGCTGAGAGCTCAAGGCCAGCCTGGGCTACATAGTGAGTTCAGGGCCAGCCTGAACTACAAAGTGAGATCCTGTCTCAGAAAACTTAAAATAAAAAAAAAAAAAAGAACCTAACTACCTAGCCAGGTACAGTAGCACAAGCCTGTAATCTCAGTGCCTAGGGAGGCTGAGGCAGAAGGATCACAAATTTCAGTCCTGCTTGGCAATTTATGGAGACTTTGTCTCAAAATAAAAAGGAATCCAGGCTGGGCATGGTGGCACTATCTATAATCCCAGCACTTAGTGAGTTAAAGGAAGAGGACAGTCAAAAATTTAAGGCCAGTTTGAACTACACAGAGAGAGTCTGTCTCAAAAATCAATCAAATAGGCTGGGGATTTAGCTCAGTGGTTCCATTGTCTGCCTGGCAAGCCTAAGGTCCTGAGTTTGATCTCCAGTAACCACATACCACAGTTCCGGGCATGGTGGCTCACACCTGTAATCCCAGCACTCAGAAGGCAGAGGCAGGAGGATTGCTGTGAGTTCAAGACTAGCCTGGGCTAACAATAGAAAGTAATTTGTGCCAGTGATTTAGCAGTGCTTCTGATGGGGGGGACAGGGTGGAAGTGGGATGGGGCACAAAAGTGCTGGGAAGGCCAGGTCCCAGCGGTTCCAGTGCCTGTTTTGAAAGCACAAGTTCAGAAATTCAATCCCCAGTACCAAAAAGAAGGGGGGGCTGGCCAGGAATAAAACTCTGATAATCTCTGGGTTCAACCCCCAGTACTGGGGATTTTTTTTCTAGGCATCTGATCACAGCAAATGAACATCTCCTTTTTAAATAACTTCATCTTTATTCTTATCAGTATTATTATTCTTCGAAGCTGCATAATCAGGATGACAAAATGTTCAAATAACCCCTGATGTCGGGAAGGCAAAAACAAAAACCACAGCCTGGTGCCAGTTGTCCCAGGTACTCTGTAGGGTGAGGCAGGAGGATCTCTTGACCCCAGGAATTAAAGACCAGCCAGCCAAAAGATATCCTTGTCTGAAGAACAAAACAGGAAGGGGAAAATATACTTAATTGATTCACAACTATAGAAAGAGGCATTGACTCACTGGAATTGTACACGGTGGAGGAGTGTTCCAGAGGAGTTGTGGCGCTCTTTTCCCTACAAAGTCCTACTTCCGGGCTGCAGGAACCGTGTCACAAAGCTCGCGCGCTTTGCTATTGGCCGGGCTCCCAGGCAGGAATGCGATGCGGGTTAGTCGCCCTGTGAGCAGTCCTTCTATGGGCAACAGGCAGCTCCGGGGTACCTGCACGTGTTCCCGGTTAGGCCTGGCTACCCGAGCTGCCTCTGAAATGGGGACCAGATGCATTCATAGGGCAAAAGGACGCCAGGTCCCAGCTCTCCTTTCAGAAATGGAATAAAAACAAAATGTCTCCTGCGAGGCCGTGGCCGACCCAGCTGGAAACCCGGAATGACAATGGGCTGCAGGAACCTGACTGGCCCCGGGCACAGTGGGCAGCTCCCGCACTCACAAAGGACCAGGGCGGGTTGGGAGGGGTCGGGGGTGGATAGGGTGTGGGCGGTGGCGAGGAGCAAAATCTCGGAGCCCTAGAGGTGATCCTGGGTCCTCCTCGAAACTGCGCAAAGCCCACCCTAAACACACTTGGGTTCCAAGGAGAAGCCTTTTTGCTGTCCCTGCACCTAGGGCGACAGCCGTACTGTAACCGTAGGAACTCAAATAGGGGGGCTTCCTTTCCCTACCAGCCCTCACCAGCCTTCAGGTACTGTGAAGTTTTGTCTCCGGGTTTTACTGACCTTGAGCCGCCCCACCCCGGGCGGCCCTCCTGCGAGCCCCTCAGCTGGCCTGACTGGGCAGGTAGGCTCCGGAGGTGGAAAAAGACGGACTCGGAAAGGGCTGCCTAAACTTGATGACCGTGTGGCTCAGCTCCAAACTCGGGGGCGCAGGGAAACGCATTCCTGGAACCCCGTCCAGGGTCGCTTACAAAAACGCCAAGAAAAAAGTCACAGAAAGCCTTTCGATGTAGTGTTTTGGTGCTCAACTGTACAAATCCTCTCTTTTGAAATCTGACCCTCTAGGGGTTAACCGGAAACCTGAGAACACCAATAAAAAAAGCCATGAGGTTTTGCTCCAGGCCGCCCCGGGCTCGTGGGTCGCGCGCGTAGGTGGTCGCCTCTTCTCACCGTCGCCGGCCCGGGCGGGTGGCGGGTAGGTCCCGGAGGCCCCGATCCCGGAGCCCGCGCTTGTCATCTGCCTTCCTCTTCTCGGCGTCGGCGACAGGCGCCCAGAACCCCAGGGAGGGGGGACACGGAGTTGGTACTAAGGATTGCGACTCAGAACCGGGCCGCCGTAGCCGCCGCTGTGAAGTGGAAGAGAGCTAGCGCCCCGGGGCGGGGGGCGGAGCGGGGCGGCGGGGGCGTGTCCGGAACCGCCCCGCCCCCGGAGGCCGCGGCCCGCGCTACTTAAGGCTGTCGTGCCCGCGCGTCGCCTCTCTCCGCAGGCCCTGGCCGCGGCGTCTTGAGTTCTCCAGCGGCGCCATGGAGCGGCCGGCCCCCCTGGCGGTGCTGCCTTTCTCGGACCCCGCGCACGCCCTGAGCCTGCTGCGTGGCTTGAGCCAGCTCCGCGCTGAGCGCAAGTTCCTGGACGTGACGCTGGAGGCGGCAGGCGGGCGCGACTTCCCCGCGCATCGCGCCGTGCTGGCCGCTGCCAGCCCCTACTTCCGCGCCATGTTCGCCGGGCAGCTGCGCGAGAGCCGCGCCGAGCGGGTGCGCCTGCACGGGGTGCCGCCCGACATGCTGCAGCTGCTGCTGGACTTCAGCTACACGGGCCGCGTGGCCGTGAGCGGCGACAACGCCGAGCCGCTGCTGCGCGCCGCCGACCTGCTGCAGTTCCCAGCAGTGAAGGAAGCGTGCGGCGCCTTCCTGCAACAGCAGCTCGACCTGGCTAACTGCCTGGACATGCAGGACTTCGCCGAGGCCTTCAGCTGCGCGGGGTTGGCGAGCGCGGCTCAGCGCTTCATCCTACGCCACGTGGGCGAGCTGGGCGCCGAGCAGCTGGAGCGGCTGCCTCTCGGCCGCCTCCTGCGCTACCTGCGCGACGACGGGCTGTGCGTGCCCAAGGAGGAGGCTGCCTACCAGCTGGCGCTGCGCTGGGTACGCGCTGACCCGCCGCGCCGCGCCGCGCACTGGCCGCAGCTGCTGGAGGCCGTGCGCCTGCCCTTCGTGCGCCGTTTCTACCTACTGGCACACGTGGAAGCCGAGCCGTTGGTGGCCCGCTGTCCGCCGTGCTTGCGGCTGCTGCGCGAGGCACGCGACTTCCAAGCGGCGCGCTACGACCGCCACGACCGTGGGCCGTGTCCCCGCATGCGCCCGCGCCCCTCCACCGGTCTCGCCGAGATCCTCGTGTTGGTGGGAGGCTGCGACCAGGACTGCGACGAGCTGGTCACTGTCGACTGCTACAATCCGCAAACGGGCCAGTGGCGCTACCTGGCCGAATTTCCTGACCACCTGGGCGGGGGGTATAGCATCGTGGCTCTGGGCAACGACATCTATGTGACAGGTGAGTACGCCCGGCTGAGGCTGTCCTGCGAAGCCCTCTGCCTTCACAAACGAAACCCGCAGAACAGGAATTAGAGCCGACCCGAGTCCTAGCCAGGGTTCTTGGGGGCCCCCTAGCCTGGAAGAAGGGCCCCTTGTGTGTACAGACAAGCAGCTGCTTGTGGCTTCCCGTTCTCCGACTGGGCCAACTCCCTGCCAGGGAAGGGCCTCTCGCTGCTTGGTGAAGAGACAGGACATTCACCCACACAATGAGAGCTTTCTTTCTCCCCATGGATTGTGGGGACAGGCCTGAGGCTGACCCCTGGTGAGGCTTCCGTTCCTCACTAGACTGAGCTTCTGCCCTCCCTGCTGAGCCACCGGGGCCTCTTGACTCATTGGCTTTGTCACACGCCACAAGATTCCTTGGGGCTTGCACCTAGCTCCTTAGCACCGTGTCACATGGTGTTCAGGCTGAGCTGGCCTGCGACTGTAAACATGGTCACGTGTTCGGAGGTTTTCTTCCAGTTGCCTGGCCCAAGCCCCAAAACACTGCCTAGTCACGGTGGGCGGGTCCTAGGCTGGCAGGTCCTGGGCTTCTCTCACATTTTTCACTGAAGATGAATCCTGTCCAGACAGGAGGCTACCTCTTGTGGGCAAGCAGGGGCGGCCTCAGACTGCTATATAAGGCAAGAACAGCCGGGTGCCGGCATGGCTGTGTTATCGGAAGAGCTCAGGCAGGGTTATCGGGGCAGTGGCCGAGCCCAGCCTGGGATGTTTGATGCCACTCTGGAGCTAACAAGCGGCCCCTGTCCTAGGAACATCTTTGGATCAGAGCCACAGCTTCCTTGCCTGGCACCCCTGTGTCAAACCTTCTGCCGGAAATCTCAGTCTGTCCCTCTTGACAAGTGAGGTTGGGCCTATGTTTGGGGACTGAGCCCCCCCCCAGAGTCTGGTCGGTTGCTCTAGGCAGAAGTCTCCCTCTCAAAACTGGCTGGACCTGCCCAGCTCCTATGTAGCCTTCTGTAAATGTCACAGCTGCACAGCTAATCCTCTGGGTGTAGGCAGGTGGCTGGCACATTCCATTCACCTCCCCATGGGGATTTTCTGGGGCTGGAGGAGCAGGCTTCAGCTGCCTTCACTCCTCCCTGTGGGAGGAAGGAGACCTAGAGTCATAGGTTTTACAAAAACTTTTTTTTCTTTTTTTTTGAGACAGGGTCTCTCTTTGTAGTTCAGGCTAGCTTTGAGCTCACTATGTAGCCCAGGCAAGCCTCGAACTCAGCAATCCTGCTGTCTCTGCCTCCCGAGTGCTGGGATTACAGGCATGAGCCACCACGCCCAGCACTGTGGTATGTGGTATTGATTGCTGGTGGGCGTGAGTCTCCATGCCCAGCACTGTATGTGGTTACCTGGGATCGAACTCAGGACCTTGAGCTTGCGAGGCAGGTGCCAGAACCACTGAGCTAACTGTCCGGCCCAAGACTTTTTTTTTAGTGTTTTGTGTTGTTTTTTGGTTTTTTTTTCTTTTAGTTTTTTGAGACAAGGTCTCACTTTGTAGTTCACACTGGCCCCGAACTCACCATGTAGCCCAGACTGGCCTTGAACTCAAGGCAGATCTCCTGTCTCTGCTTCCTAAGTACTGAGATTATAGGTGTGAGCCACCACACATGGCATTTGTGGTATGTGGTGCTGGGGATTGAACTCAGGACCCTGCACTTGCGAGGCAGACACTGGAACCACTGAGCTAAATTCCCAGCCCAACAAGAACTTTTCTTGTGCCTCCAAAAGCTTGGGGCCATGAAGGCAGACAGAATGTCTGTGCACTGCTCTGAGATACCTGCAGTCCTATCTCCCTGTGAGGGTCTGGCCCCTTCACAGACACATTTCATTTAGGACAACTGCTGACCTGATGGCGCATACCCAGAATCTCAGTACTCTAGGAGGCTGAGACAGGAGGGTAGAAAATTAGACCCCAGCCTGGGCAACCTGGTGATTCAGTAAGACCTTGTCTCAAGACATTTTAAAAGGGCTAAAAGTCCTTTTATTGGCATAAACATATGAACAGAAAAATGTTCACAAGCTAGTGTGACTCTGTGAAGTGTTGATTTGTTTTTAAGTGATACACACCTCTTTACCACCCTGAAGTGCTCTGACATGGTGTGTGACTGTCCCAGATCCAGCTTATGGAGTGGAGTTCTCACCCTGTCTCACCACATCCTGGTCACAGAGGACCAGGAGCCCTAGCATTTGGTGAACTCCAGGCCCATTGGCCTGGTCCAGTTATTTAGAACTATGCTCCTGGGCCTGTTTTAGTGGCAGGCTCCCGAGGGGCAGTGGCTAGCATGTGGTGTGTTGTGGGATTTCTGGCCTGGGTTTTGGGAGGTGAGGGTGGGGTGAAGCCCAGTAAGGGGCCTTCCTCCTGGGACAGCGGCCCCAGTGGGAGCTCAGGATGGACAGGCAGGTGATTCCAAGGGCTGACACTGCCCCTTGCCCATCCCACAGGCGGGTCCGACGGTTCCCGGCTCTATGACTGTGTATGGAGGTATAACTCGAGCGTGAATGAGTGGACAGAGGTGGCGCCCATGCTGAAGGCGCGTGAGTACCACAGCTCCTCAGTGCTGGACGGGCTGCTGTACGTGGTGGCTGCGGACAGCACGGAGCGCTACGACCACACTGCCGACTCCTGGGAGGCTCTGCGACCCATGACCTACCCTATGGACAATTGCTCCACTACGGCCTGCCGTGGGCGACTCTATGCCATCGGGTCCCTGCCTGGCAAGGAGACCATGGTAATGCAATGCTATGACCCAGACACCGACCTGTGGTCGCTGGTGGACTGTGGCCAGCTCCCGCCCTGGTCTTTCGCACCCAAGACAGTGACGTTAAATGGACTCATGTACTTCGTCAGGTGAGTCTTCAGGGCCTGCGTGTCACATTGTGTCTTTGGCATTTGGACTTTTTGTGGTGGTGTTTTCTGAAACAGTCTCACTGTGTGGTTCAGGTTAGCCTCCAACTCAGCAATCCTCCCAAGGGCTGGGATCACTGATGCACACCACCACACCCAGCAGCCCATTGCTGTTCTCCCAATTTCACAGATGAGGAAATTGAGGCCAAGCTAGGCTGGGGCTGGGGCTTTCAGGCTCCAGGGTACCTACTCATCCCTTTGACCAGTTTCCATGGACTTATGGGATTTGCCAGTCAAGCAACCCCAAGGGTGATCTAGGGAGCCTGGGTCACGCAAATTCCACTGATCTGCTGGTTACAGGGCATCTGGGGAATGCTGAGTGCCCCCTGTGATCTGCACACGAATGTATGTGTACACATGAGTTGTCCCCCTCCCTGGCCAGCAGCCTGCCTGGAGCCAGGGTAGCAGGAGGGAAGGAGGTGGTGTGAAATACAGTCCCTTCTGTTCTCTTTTGGCCTAGAACTTTGAACAAGGAGCCTCCAAGTATGTGACCTCTCGCCCCTGAGCCATCCTCGCCCTTATCCTCAAGAAGGGAACAGAGGTGTCAGTGCTTGGACTGAAGGCCTGGCAACACCATGTGTGCCAAGAGCCCAAGGTCTGCTCTAAGGAAGCCTGGAGCCCCAGCCAGCCCCGCCCCACGTCCCTCCTCCACAGGGAGGTGTCTTGGAGGAGAAGGGGTAGAGATGGCTATAAATACTACTTCTCAGCTGCCAGGCTTTCCAGGGTGAGGGCCCTGCTGAGCCCTGTCCACTGGCCCCTTTTGGTGGGCAGCACTCGGCAGTTGCTAAACCACCCATGAGGAAGAGGGTGCTGTCCCTGCTTGCTGTCCCAGCCTTGGGGTGGGAGGGAAAGGTGGCTGTAGGAAGGCAGTGGTCCCAGGTGGGGAAG
Organism: Thryonomys swinderianus; assembly: GCA_004025085.1. NCBI lineage: Eukaryota > Metazoa > Chordata > Mammalia > Rodentia > Thryonomyidae > Thryonomys > Thryonomys swinderianus. The sequence continues at coordinate 17,052 of PVIC010033170.1, forward strand.
GGGTGGTGTGTGCTGGGAGCATGTTCCCCCCACAGCCTTGGTCTCTTGGCCATTTCTGAGCCATAGGCTTCCTGTCCCCTGGGAGCCCTGGAGCTGCTGTCCTGGGCTCCTCTGTGCCTGGGGATTTGGGGGGTGTGTTAAGACAGAAAAGACCATCCTGTTTTATAGTACTTGAGACAAGAAGAGAATTAGTAATGCTTTGTATTATAGGAGTAATGCTATTGTAAAATAGGAGGTTATAAACCAAGGGAAGGTGGCACACGCCTATAAACCAGGCATCTGGGGTTGCTGAAGGATAACCAGGCGTTCAAAGCCATCCTAGACTATATGGCTGGGCCTTGTCTCAAAAAACCCTATTTTAAAAGTTACATGAGGGCCAGAGATTTAGCTCTGTAGTTCTAGTGCCTGGCTAGCAAGCACAAGCTCCCTGGTTCGATCCCCAGTAACCACATAGGACAGTACCGGGCATGGTGACAGATGCCCACCAGCAATCAGTACCACACACCACCTTGCTGGGCATGGTTGCTCCCGCCTGTAATCCCAGCACTCAGGAGGCAGAGGCAGGAGAATTGCTGGGCTACATAGTAAACTCAGGGCCAGCCTAAACTACAAAGCGAGACCCTGTCTCAAAAAAAAAAGTCATATGAATTTTTTTCTGTTTTGGAGTTTGAACCCAAGACCTTATACTTACTAGGCATTGAGCTGCACCCCTACCCACATATGAAGTTAGTTAGTTAGTGAAAGGGTCTCACTATGTAGCCCAGGCAAACCTTGAACTCTGCAATCCTCCTGTTTCTATCTCCCGAGTGCTGGGATTACAGGCTTGAGCCACCACGCCCTACACTGTGGTGTGTGGTACTGATTGCTGGTGGGCATGAGTCACCACACCTGGTATTGTTGTATGTGGTTACCAGGATGGAACCAGGAACCTTAGTTTACCAGGCAGGCACTGGAACCACTAAGCTAAATCTCCGGCCCCCCACATTTTTATTTTGTGACAGGGTGTTCCTAAATGACCTAATATGGGCTCAGACTTGCAGCCTTCCTGCCTCAGTCTTTCAAGTAGCTGGAATTATGGGAATATGCTGCTACTTCGCCTGCTGCCCTCGAAATTTTGTTGGGACACCCAGCCCCCTTGATAAAGAGCCGTCTGCTGATTTCTTACTACCCTGATAGTGTAACGTGCTTGCTACACACACTGCCTGCTGCCCACAGCCTAACCTGCATGCTATTCGACCCTTTGGCCAACCCCTGCCCTTCAGGGCTGTTCCTGCTTTTCTTCTGATCCCCTTGGCTTTATTTTTATAATGTTTATGTTTTACTTTTTGTTTTTTTGAGATAGCATCTCAATGTGTAGTTCAGGCTGACCTCAAACACTCAGAGTCCTCTTGCCTCGCTAAGGCTGGTCTCGAACTTGCCATCCTCCTGCCTCCGACATGTGCTGTCGTGCCCAACAGACTATTTGTGGAACACTGAAGATACAGCAGTGACCAGGACAGGCTTGGGCACTGACAGTAACATTGAAGGGTGTGGCAAGGGGTAGCCCAAGGCCTGGAGAAGGGCTGGGAGGGCTGGGAGGCTTGGCCTGGTCTGGCCAGTCACAGAGGCCTTTGGGGAAAGGTGGCTTGTTCAGCGTGGGCAGAGCGAGGCGGGTGGGGGTGGCTTGGAAGCCCGGGGTGGGAATGAACATGATACCTTCAGGCTCCGAAACAAGCCACTGTGGACATAGCAAGAAGGAATGACTGAGCTAGGCACAGTGGTATAAATTTGTAGTCACTTGGGAGGCTGAAGCAGGAAGATCACCATGAGTTCCAGGCCAGCCTAGACTACACAGACCCTGAAGGGGGAGGTTTCTCTAAAGGGGAGGCAGTCATTGGGGGCTCAGACCCTCAAGGGGTCATCCTCAAACCTTGGGATGTGCAGACATGGTTGGGTTCTGAGCAGGGAGCAGCTGTGCAGCCCCAGGAAACACAGGTTGCTGAGGCTCCAAGCCCCTCCTCTCCAGCCCTCCCCCAGGGCTGCCCAGCCCTGACTGCCATCCTCCCTGCCAGGGACGACTCCGCCGAGGTGGACGTGTACAACCCCACGAAGAATGAGTGGGACAAGATCCCGCCCATGAATCAGGTGAGCCCTGGAGCCCCAGCACCGGGCAGGGGGGACGTCGGGGTGGGCGGGCCGTCCTATCCAGGGCTACCTTCACAGAAGGCTGGCATTCACCTTGCTACCCCAAGGCTTGCCGAGACCCAGGTTTTGGGGGGACACATTTTACATGTACGTGATGATAACACACACCGTAGGGAATGTGTCCTGCACATAGTACATCCCACTTATCCCCTCCCCCTCTATCTGAAAGCTTGGTTTCCATTTTTTCCTTCTATTTTTACTTTTTTCTCGTGTCCCTTCCATCCATGCCCACTTGTTACCCTTCCCATTTGAACATTTTAAATGTGTGTCCCATTTATTTAACTTAAGAACGTGGTCTCCGGCCAGAGGGTTAGCTCAGTGGTTCCGGCGCCTGCCTCGCAAGCGCAAGGTCCTGAGTTTGATCCCCAGTAACCACATACAATGCTGGGCGTGGTGACTCACGCCCACCAGCCATCAATACCACATACCACAGTGCCAGACATGGTGGCTCACGCCTATAATCCCAGCACTCAGGAGGCAGAGACGGGAGGATTGCTGAGTTCGAGGCTTGTCTGGGCTACATAGTGAGCTCAGGGCCAGCCTGAACTACAAAGCGAGACCCTGTCTCAAAAAAAAAAAAAAGAATGTGGTCTCAACAGTAAGACGCCGTGAGTTCAAAACTTGCCTGGACTACATAGTGAGCTCAGGGACAGCCTGAACTACAAGGTGAACTTTGTCTCAAAAAATTGAAAAAGAGCCAGGTGTGGTGGCTCACACCTGTAATGCCAGCACTTGGGAGGCAGAAACAGGAGGATTTCTGAGTTCGAGGCTTGCCTGGGGTACATAGTGAGCTCAGAGCCAGCCTGAACTATATGTGAACTTTGTCTCAAAAAACTGAAACAGAGGGTCGGAGGGTTAGCTCAGTGGTTCCGGCGCCTGCCTCGCAAGCGTAAGGACCTGAGTTCGATCCCCGGTTACCACATATAATGCTGGGCGTGGTGGCTCACGCCTGTAATCCCAGCACTCAGGAGGCAGAGACGGGAGGATTGCTGAGTTCGCGGCGGCTTGCCTGGGCACCATAGTGAGCTCAGGGCCAGCCTGAACTAC
>PVIC010033171.1:0-20281 GCA_004025085.1 Thryonomys swinderianus
TTTTTTTTTTTTTTTTTTTTTTTTTTTTTTTTTTTTTTTTTTTTTTTTTTTTTTTTTTTTTTTTTTTTTTTTTTTTTTTTTTTTTTTTTTTTTTTTTTTTTTTTTTTTTTTTTTTTTTTTTTTTTTTTTTTTTTTTTTTTTTTTTTTTTTTTTTTTTTTTTTTTTTTTTTGCTTTGGCACTGTCTTGTTTCCTCAATGACTGTAGTCAGTCTTTTGTTATCCTCCTTTGAATCAGCTAGAAGCTGTTCAATTGATTTCTTAGAGACCCTTATCATGTTCTCTAAATTATGTCTTTCCTATTCATTGGTTGTGATCCTGTCCTATATGTCTAAAATTTGATCCTCAGCTTCATTCAACCTACTTTACTTACTTTCATTCTCATTTTTCATAACTTGAAATTCTTTTCAAAACCGTTTAAAGGGTTCCATTGATTTTGTTATTTCAGGTTTTATCACGACCCTGAACTTTTCTTTAGCATTATTAATCATATTTCTGGATAGTATCATATCTGGATACTCTCTATTTTTTCATCTCAGAGATGAATTCTGATTTCCATTTTACTAGATCTGCTTTTGTTACCAGCTCGGAGTCCTTGTGATTGAACTTCATTTTGTCCATTTCCATTCTCACTGAATTCCACTGTGGTGATGATCTTTGTAGCTGGATTTTTGCATTTTTTCTCATTCCTACTGCTTTGTCATTGCTGATGTTCTTTAATTCTTTTTCTGGTATCTGAGCAATGTTTGTTGTAAGTCTCTTACATCCTAATATTTCAATTCCCTCCTGGGTTGTCTTCCTTGCGTCTGTACTGATTCTTGTCTGAAACACCATGGGAAGTATTTGAACAGAACAATCACATTATCTTTATTGACATAATACATCAGTATCATCAACAATATCAAACACTGTAGAGGAAATAAAAAGCTTTGGTAATTACTATGCTGAGACCTTTAACCTCATGAGTTACCTCCATGACCACATACCAAATTTCTGACCTAATCAGAGGTATGTTCATATCATACAGATGCTTAAATGCTTTGGGGGATAAAAGATCACTGGAGAGTTGAGGAAGTAGGGAGATAGAAAGAGTGTGAAACATTAGAAATAGGGTTAGAGGATCTGTAACAGACATTTAGGACTTTATAAATGCTTGAGGATAACAGAGGCAGAAAGGACATATATAACGTAAAACCCAGTAAGAACAGCAGGACCACTAGAGACTTTGTACATCCTTTTATACTAAGATAGAAAGAAGAGAAATTGGGGAAAATTGAAACCCTTTTACTTCTAGATATTGATACTGAGTGGAGGTCAGTGAGTGTTGGAGGAACAAGAAGATAATAGGAACACCTAGCAGGAGGCACAGAGTAGACTATTTTCCCTCCTTGTAAAGATGAGAACATTTGAGGAGAGAAAACTCCAATGTTGTAACATCAGAGTAGAGAAATGAAAAAAGATAATTATGTCAGAATAAGGAAAAAGAGTAACAATAGCATCAAAATCAGCAACAATAATATACAAAGCTAAGAACGTTAGTCACAAGGAGACATCTGTCACCCTTGTCTAATTTCTGAGTATAACACTTAAGTTGAGCTTAATAAGCCCCTGCAGGTTTGAGCTCTGCAAGAATCCAGGCCATTGCAGATGGGTCTGACTCCACTAACTCACCAATGGCTGTTGTCAATAGGATTCCTGCACTGTTCTAGTGAGTGTTTTCCTCAATGTGGTTGACTAACTGCAGGACCTCACTAAAGGCCTCTGTTTAGGCTGCAATCAGTGTCCACAAAGAAGCAGGTGATGTCTCTTCCCCATCTAACAGATGTGTCCAGTATGGCCTCCAAGAAATGGAGATTACAAGACTTTCTGGTCTCACTCTCATTGTAGAGGAGCTCCATGTCCAGTCATGGTCAATGGAGCTTGGTTCCCTTCTTGCTGACTTCACTGTGCTACCTCTGCCATGACCTACTTGCCCAGTCTGTTTTCTTCAGCCTCTGGGATGGTCTAGGTGGCAACAGGACAGTTGCAGGCCCAGGCATTGCTTAATGGTGATGGACTCCTTTGTTACTGAGATTTGCCATGACCTCCATTTCACCTTCCCAGCCTCTCTCCACAAGCCCCTTGTGTGGTCTCAGGTACAGCAGGAGAGCTGCAGGCCCCAAGTGCCATTTAATAGTGCTGGACTCCTTTATTCTATTTTAAAGACTTCTATTATGTCCCTTTGTTGAAAATTATGTTCAGTTTTACTATTTCATTGTTGATTTGTGTATGTGTGTGTGTGTGTGTGTGTGCACGCAGTTGATGTGCATATTTGTGACAGTGCCATATTGAGTTCCCATATTACTCTACTATATTAGTGCTTCTTTGGTGTTTAACATCTGTTAATATTTATTTCATATAGTTGGGTACACTAAAATTTTGTGCATAAATATTCCTTAATGTTCTTGCTTCTTGTTGGATTGCACCCTGTACAAGGATTTATGAGGGTGCAATGTCTTTCTTGTTTTGAAATCTACTTCATCTGCAAATGAAATAGCCACTCCTGGTTTTGGTTTCCTTTCACATGGAGAATTGTTTTCTATCCTTGTACTTTGAGTGTATGAATTTCTGTCTGAATTAGGTGTGTTTCTTGTATAGAGTATATTGTTGGATCTTGCTTTTTAATGCTTTCTGTTGATCTGCATTTTCTAAGTGGCATTATAAGGTAATTTATGTTAATAGCCATAAGTAATATGTACTGATTTACTCCTGTTGTGATGTTTTCTTGTTCTTGGCTCTTTTATTTTGTTTTTTCATCTCATTCGGTTTCTTACCTTGTCCACTGATTTCACTCTGCTGGGTCTCATGACATTGTAATACTCACTGGCTTTCTAGGATATTCTCTAGAAATTTTTGGAGTGCAGATTTGGTATTCATGTAGTTTCTGATGTGTTCTTTGTTATGGACCTATCTTCCATCGATTTTGAAGGATAGTTTATAAGATACAGCAATGTAGGTTTGAAGCTGTTTTGTTTTGTTTGCTTTTTCTTTTCTAATTGCTTGGGATACTCACTCCAGACTGTCCTTGATTTGAGTGTTTTCCTTGAAAAGTCTGCTGTGATACTAATGGGCTTTCTTTTGGAAATTTCTTTCTGTATCTGTTTTCAATATTTCATTTTTCTGTTGCGTTTCTGGAATTTTATTATATTGTTATAGATTATTTTATATGATAGACATTTGGACTGCTATATTTCTCATTTATCTGTATGCCAAACTTATTTTCCTTTTCCCTTGAAGTTTCCTGAGATTATACCTGTGAACAGTTTTTTAAAAATACTTTTCACTGTCTCCTTTTTTCACTGTTTTAAGTCCATCTTATGTTATTCTTGTTTCATCATCTACCAGCTACTGGATTGTTTTCTCCCTGTCTATTGCTATTTTCCATAAATTATTACTTTTCTGTTCACTGGCTTCAATCTTATCTGTCATAGGGGTTATTTGGTTTTCACATTATTCATACAATTTTGTAAACTTTCATTAGATTTTTTCATCTACTGGACATTTGTTTGAAGCTGTTTTATTACATTCCATTACTGTCATAAACAGATCCTATCATATTCCTGATTGCTTTAGTATTATTAATCTTATCTTTCATTGTGAACATACTTATCTGACATTTATTTCTGAGTTCCATTTACTAAATTCTCTTTTTCTTTCTAACTCAGCGAATCCAGTAATTGAGCTACCCATTTCCTTGGATGCTCTTTGGTGATTATATTTTTGTCTGAGTTTTTGAATTGTTTCCTTATTTCTTTTTTTCTTTCTTTTATAAATTGAATTCTTTATTGGTACAAGTTATATACATCTCAAAATCATGTATAACATTGGGGAATTTGTACCAGTATATGACACAAGTTAATTCTCATTTTTACCCATATCCCTACCCACCCACCCCTCCTCACCCACTTTATATATGCTCTTTTATTTTCTTTCTGTATCATATTTATTCCTTCCCCTCATCACATTCCCACACCAAGTTTCCTATAGAAATTTTGCACTCTATAATAGCTATCATACTTTCTGAAGCTCATTTGCATCTACAGGTGTTCATGTCAAAAAGAAGATCACGTAATTGTCTATCTGTGATCTATTGATTTCACTTATTAGTATATCCTCCAGGTGTCTCCATTTGCACCTAAATGGATCGATCTTGTCATTCTTTATGGCAGAGTAATACTCCATTTTATTAAAAAACCATATCTTCTTTAACCACTCTCCAGTTGATGGACATTGGGTTGTTTCCAAGATTGAGCTATCACGAACTGAGCTGCTATGAACAATGGTGTACATCTGTCTTTCCAATGTGAGTTTTTAAATGCTGTTGGGTATATTCCTAGCAGGGGGATAGCCGGGTCAAATGGGACCTCTAGTCCTAGTTTTCTGAGAAATCTCCACACAGATCTCCACAATGGTTGCCCAAGTCTGCAATCCCACCAACAGTGGAGAAGGGTTCCTTTCTCCCCACAGCCATGCCAGCATTTATTGTGGGTTGATTTTGTGATCTCGGCCATTCTTTGTGGAGTGACATGGAATCTCAGTGTTGTTTTCATTTGCATCTCTCGAATGACCGGTGATGATGAACATTTCTTTATATGTTTCTTGGCTGCTTTGACTTCTGCCTCTGAGAAGTGTCTGTTCATTTCAGTTGCCCATTTTTGAACTGGGTCTTTAATCGTGGGGAGGCCGATCTGTTTGAGTTCTTTATATATTGTCGATAATAGCCCTTTGTCTCATACACAGCTAGTAAAGATTTTTTCCCATGTTGTTGGTTGTCTTCTAGCAGTGCCAGCGACTTCTGTGGCTGTGCAGAAGCTTTTCAGTAGAATGAGATCCCATTTGGTGATTCTTTCTGCTAGTTCTTGTGCTAGAGAGGTTTTATTCATAAAGTCTCAGCCTAAGCCAATGTCTCCCAGAGTTTTACCTAGCCTGTTTTCTAGCAGGCTTATTATTTCTGTTTTAATGTTTAAGTCTCGTATCCACTGTGAGGTTAGTTTTGTGCATGGTGAAAGACAGAGGTCTAGCTTTAGCTTTTGGCAGGCTAAAGCCCAGTTTTTCCAGCAACATTTGTTAAAGAGGCTGTCTTTCTTCCATTGGGGTTGTTTGGCTCCTTTGTCAAAGATAAGGTGGCTTAGTGTATCTGGAGGTGTTTCTGCGTCTTCTAATCTATCCCACTGGTCCTTGGGTCTGTTACTTTGCCAGTACCATGCAGTTTTTTATCACAGCGGCTTTATAGTAGAGTTTTAAATTGGGTATTGTAATACCACCTGCCATGTCGTGGTTGCTTAGAAATGCCTTTGCTATTCTAGGTTTCTTGTGGGTCCAGATGAATTTTTGTATTATTTTCTCTAACTCTGTGAAGTATACCGTTGGAATTTCAATTGGAATTGCATTGAATCTATATAGTAGTTGTGGGAGAATAGCCATTTTGACAATGTTGGTTCTCCCGACCCAGGAACAAGGGATATCTTTCCACTTTCTGGTTTGCTTTTCTATCTCAGTTTTCAGAGTCCTATAGTTTTCAGAGTAGATGTCTTTCACTTCCTTTGTTAGGTTGATTCCTAGATATTTCATTTTTCTGTTTGCTACTGTGAAAGGGATTGCCTCCCCAATTTCTCTTTCAATGAATCTTTTGTTTGTGTAGACAAAGGCTGTTGATTTTTGAGCATTGATCCTGTATCCAGCAACACTACCAAGTTTGGTAATTAAGTCTAACAGTGTTTTGGTTGAGTTCTTAGGATCCTCTAGATAGAGTATCCTATCATCAGCAAATAATGCCAGTTTAACTTCTTCCTTTCCTATCTTTATTCCTTTTATATCTTTGTCCTGCCTGATTGCTATGGCTAATGTTTCCAGCACTATATTGAACAAGAGTGGTGACAATGGGCATCCTTGTCTTGTTCCTGACCTTAGTGTAAAAGGTTTCTATTTTGCCCTTTAAGTATGATGCTGGCTGTTGGTTTCTCATAAAGAGTGTTTATTAAATTGAGATAAAGTCCATCGATTCCAATTCTCAGTAAGGTTTTGATCATAAATTGGTGTTGGATTTTGTCAAATGCTTTTTCTGTGTCTATTGAGATAATCATATGGTTTTTGTCCTTGAGTCTGTTAATAGAGTGTATTTCATTGATTGATTTACGTATGTTGAACCAGCCTTGCATCCCTGGGATAAATCCAACTGGATCAGGGTGTATGATTTTCTTGATAACTCTCTGTATTCTGTTTGCAAGTATCTTATTGAGGATTTTTGTGTCAATGTTCATTAGAGAGATTGGCCTGTAGTTTTCTTTTTTGGTGGGATCTTTCCCTGCCTTTGGAATCAAGGTGATGGTTGCTTCAAGGAATGATTTGGGGAGTACTGCTTCCCTTTCCATTTCATTAAAGAGATTGAGAAGAACTGGTATTAACTCTTCTTTAAAAGTTTTGTAGAATTCAGCAGTGAAGCCATCAGGACCAGGGCTTTTCTTTGTTGGTAGGTTTTTAAATTACATTTTCAATTTCCCAGATTAACATCAGGTTGTTTAAAATTTTTATATCCTCTTCATTCAGCTTTGGAAGTTCATATGAGTCTAGGAACCTATCCATTTCTTCTAGATTTTCCATCTTCTTGGAGTATAGATCTTCAAAATATGTGTTTATGATCCTTTGGAGTTCTTCTGGGTCTGTGCTGATTTCCCCATTTTCATTTCTTATAGCATGGATTTGAACCTTTTCCTTCCTTTGTTTGATAAGGTTGGCTAAGGGTCTGTTGATCGTATTTATCCTTTCAAAGAACCAGCTCTTTGATTCATTGATTCTTTGCATTGTTCTCTTTGTCTCCACTGCATTAATTTCTGCTCTGGTCCTTATAATTTCCTCTCTAGTATGTGCTTTGGGTTTCTTTTTCTCCTGTTTTTCTAGCTGTCTGAGGTTCATCATTAGATTGTTTATTGCAGTTTGCTCTATTTTCCGAGTGTATGCATTCACTGCTATGAATTTCCCTCACAGAACTGCTTTCATTGTGTCCCATAGATTCCTGTATGTTGTGCTGGAGTTGTCATTTAGTTGTAGAAACTGTTTAATGTCTTCTTTAATTTCTTTTGTGGCCCATTGGTTGGTTAACAGAGTGTTGTTCAATTTCCATGTGTTTGTGAGAGTCTTGGAATTACTTCTGCTACTCAGCTCCAGTTTCAAGGTACTATGGTCTGATAATATGCAGGGTATAACTTCAATTCCTTTGCATCTACTTAAGCTTGTTCTATGGACTAGAATGTGATCTATTTTGGAGAATGATCCATGAGCAGCTGAGAAGAATGTATATTCTCACTTTGAAGGGTGAAAAATTCTGTAGGCATCTAATAAGTCTATTTGCTCCCAAGTTTTATTAAGTTCAAGTATTTCCTTATTGATTCTTTGTCTAGTAGATCTGTCAATTTGTGACAATGCAGTAATAAAATCCCCTACTACTATTGTATTCATGGATAACTGGCTCTTCATGTCGAGTAATGTTCGTTTTATATAGTTGGGTGCATTAGAGTTCAGTGCATAAATATTTATGATTATTATTTCTTTCTATTGGATAGTTCCTTGTACGAGAATATAGTGACCTTCTTTATCTCTTTTAATCAGTTGGATTTTAAATCTATTTTATCTGCAAACAAGTTAGCCACTCCTGCTTTTTTGCAGTTTCCTGTGGCATGGAGGACTGTTTTCCAACCTTTTATTTTCAGTCTGTGGGCTTCCTTCTGAATTCGGTGTGATTCCTGTATGTAGCAGATTGTCGGATCTTGCTTCTTGATCCAGTCTGCTAGTCTGTGTCTTTTAATTGGCCCATTGAGGCCATTGACATTAATGGTTATGACTGATATGGACATATTCAGAGCTGCAATGTTTCCCTGTTCTCGGTTCTTTTCTTCTTTGCTTTTCCCCTTTTCTATTTAGTTTCTTGTTTGCCCCAATGAATTCACTCTCCTGGGTCTCGTGGGTATGGAATTTTCTGTGTTTTTTTCCAAGATGTTCTTTAGGATGTTTTGGAGTGCAGGTTTGGTGCTTGTGAAGTTTTTCAGGTGTTCTTTATCATGGAAGTATCTTATTTCCCAGTCTATTTTGAAAGATAATTTTGCAGGATACAACAGTCTAGGTTGAAGGTCGTTTTCCTGCAATGCTTGAAATATTTCCCTCCAAGCTTCCCTTGCACTGTTTGTGTTGAAAAATCTGCTCTGATCCTAATGGGCTTCCCTTTGTATGTGATTTTCTTCCCCTCTCTCACTGCTTTCAGTATTTCATTCTTTTGTTGTACATCTGGAACCTTGATAATTATGTGTCTAGGTGTAGCTATTTTTATGTCACGTTGTTTTGGAGTTCTATGGGCCTCATTTATCTGTATGTCTATATCTTTTCCTGTGAAGTTTTTTGTTGCTATATCTGACAATAGCTTTTTTATGTCCTTTACACTGTCTCTTGCTTCCTCAGTGATTCCAATCAGTCTTATGCTATTTTTCTTTGAGTCATCTAGAAGCTGTTGAATTGATTTCTCATGATCCCTTGCTCTTTTCCATAGATTATACCTTTCCTGCTTGTTGGCTGCTATGCTTTCCTGTAGGTCTGAGATTCGGTTCTGTGCTTCATTCATCCTACTGCACAAGCTTTCGTTCTCCATCATTCCCTGGAGCTCTGCTTGAATGTGCTTAAAAGGTTCCATTGCTTCTGCTAACTTGGATTCTAACATCTCACTGATCTCTTCCTACTGATATCTCTCACTGAGGACAGTATCTCTGTTTTGATCTCAGAGATGAGTTCTGATTTCCATTTTACTAGATCCGCTTTAGTTACCATCTCTAAGAGTCTTGGTGTTTGAGTTTCATTTTGCCCTATCTCCCTTTCCTCTGAATTTCCCTGTGGTCGTGATGTTTGTGTCTTTTGTGTGTGTGTGTGTGTGTGTGTGTGTGTGTGTGTATTTTGTCATTTCTACTCTTTCATTGTTATTAATACTCTTCTTTGTCTGATGACAGGGCAATGTTCGTTGCAAATCTCTTTCTATTAACTGGGGACATTTGGATGCAGCACTTTCCTGAGTGATCCTCCTGGAATCTGTAATGGCCTTTGACAGTTTTCACTTCTGACACTTCATGGGAGGTATTTGAGCAGAACAATCACATCATGTTTGTTACCATAATACAATAAATGCCAATATCAGTATTAAATACAGTAAATAAGATAAGAAGCTTTGTTAAATTCTATTCTGGAGACATTGAGCTTATGAGTTACCTGTATGTCCCTATGCCAAAATTTAGAATTAATCAGTAATGTGTATACCACATTCAGAAAATAAATGTAGCCCCCGAACCCTTTGGGCATAAAAAGTCACTGGGGAATCAGGGAGGTAGGGAGACAGGAGGAGAATGAAATAGGGGTATCACATTTAGGAAGATCACCTACATCCTAGATCTCATATATGCCAGCGGGTACTACAGAATAAAAGGGCATATGTACAACAGTAGCAACTATATGCTGTGAGACCATTGGAGATTTTGCACAGTTTCTTATAATAGTACAGAAGAAGAAATAGGGCAGCCTATGAATCTTTTACTTCTTGGTATTGCTTCTGACAGGAAAATAGGAAAGGGTGTGGGAAGAAGTGGTGAATAGAGGGATCTGGGAGTAGATGGCAAAATAGAAGCTAGATTCCCCCTTTTTTAAAAATCTTGCCTGGTGTCTCAGTGCGGGTCCAGGAGCACACCTCCTGTGGAGGCATGCAGGAGATGGCTCCAACTCCTCTCAGGCCTGGGTCCTCACAATGCAGCTCTGGGGTTGGGTTTGGGCTGGGCAGAAGCCTTCAACCCTCTGTGTGTGGTTAGTGCCCAGGGTCCATACCTGACTCCTCACTGCACAGCTCTGGGATACAGTGGGCCGCTCCACTCCCTTCAGTCTTCCAGAAATGGCCGGCATGGCCCGCAGCCTGGTCCATGCGTGCCGCTCCCTTCAGTCCGCAGGAAACAGCCCGGCACAGCCTGCAGCCTGGTCCGTGCGTGCGGCTCCCTTCAGTCAGCTGGAAAGTGCCCAGCGCGGCCCACAGCCCAGTCCATGCACACAGCTCCCTTCAGTCCACCAGAAAGCTGTTTCCTCATTTCTAGTTTTTTTTTGTCACTGATATTTTTTGGTTTGATTCTTAGATTGCTGCCTCGTCAATGTTTATTTAAAAAGCTCTTCCTCCCTAATATTTAGAGCTCTTATGAGATGGCTAAATTTTATTGTCCTTCTTGGTTATATAATGACTCTTAAGTGTTCTCAGTTCTGGCACACCATAAGAGGTGCTTAAACAGAATCATCACATCATGTTTTTTGAAACTACAATCAGTACTTTCAACAGTTATAAATACAGTACAGAAAATGACAAAGTGTGGCAGTTACTATTCTGATATTTTTAACTTCATGAGTTAGGTCTGTGACTCTGTGCCAAATTTATCACTAACCAGAAATATGTTCACAACATACAGATCATTAAGAATAGCAGAATCACGCTTTGGGAATAAAGAATCTCCAGGAAGTTTAGAGTATAGAGAGATAGGAAAGCAAGAGTCTAGAAATATGGTTAGAGTGCATATAAAGTTCACATAGGCTCCAGAAGACTGGTAGAGAACAAAAGAGCTACAAAAGGAAATACAAATTAGAATAGATTATCACCACAAGAAATCTGCTCACCATCCTATAATAGTACAGAATTAAGTAGAGAGGACTAAAATGCATTAATTTTGAGGAACTGATATTAACTATAGGATAAGAAAGAATAATGGAACAAATGAATAGGGATAGCTAGCACCAATGGGTTAACACGAGATTATTTTCTGTCTCCTGTATAGGTAATACCACTGAGAGAAGAAAAAATCCAAAATTGGACAGACTCAGTAGCAGAAAAGTAGTGATATGAAGAATCAGTTGTCAGAAAAAGAAAAACAATAACAGCAGCAAAAACACAGCCAAAACACTACTAAATGCATGGGTCTGCTGTCTCCTTTAGACAGCATAGGTAGTAGCATGCAGATCAGAATTGATTAGTCACAGGGAGATAGCTGCAGTCCCTTGAGATTCAGTCTGGGTTTTGGGTAATGTTTGTGTTGAACTCAATGAACTCTTGCAGGTTTAACCTCTGCAAAAGCCCAGGATCCTTTATGTGGGAATGAATCCACAGACTAACCAGTGAACCAATGGCTGTAGTCAATTGATATTTTTCAGTCTCCCACTGGATGGTTTTTCAATGTGGCAGATTCAGAACTCTGCCTGAATCCCAGCACAGCCACCCCACTAATTCATGTATGAAGACAAGTAGATGGAACCTCTGGGGACTTCTCATGCCTGGTCTCATGAGAGGTCAGGGACTAAGCAGGCTAGATTAGCATGCCACAGCCATGCTTGAAGAACTGCAGCAATTACTCAGTGTGGCCAGAAAAGTAGATAGAATCTCTGTGGCTCAAGACAATCTTGTTGCATTAATGCAGTCCTTTTAAAGGCATTTTTAATGTCTTTCTTTTTTCTTTCTATTCCACATATGGAATAAATCTTACATTCAGGGCATCATATTCTTTGATTAGAAAAGAAATTCCTGGCATTGTGTATCCATAAACCAAGGATTAAAGGAGCAAGGTAACACAAATAGGCACAAGCTATGTGCATTACTGAACAACCAGGACTAAATTGTACATATCCAAAATATATCCTATGCAAAAATGTGCATGCTAGAGTATGAGTCTGAGTCACCTGAATCTGGCTTCATTAGTAGTTGGCAACACATTAGAACAACTCAATGTGGAAAAAAAATGGAAGGTGACTCTCACTATGAAATAAAATGTAGCTATGGAAAATAACAGTCTTTAACTTAACGTTAAGCAAATGAAGTCATGGACCAAGCCAGGCAGTTTCATTCCTGTACACTTCAAAGAAGGATGAATTAAACCACAGTCAGAATTCATAGTCCACAAGTTTCTATCCTGAATCCTCATCTCAAGGTGGTGAAATGAGGAGAGGGAACTCTGGGAGCTACTGAGGTCCCAAAGTAGAAGCCTCCTGGATGAAATTCATGCTATCCCACACACCCTAGATTGCTCCATGCCCTTTCCACCAAGTGAAGATACAGCAAAAACATTATTTGTGACCGAGAAAACAGCCCTCAACAGACACAGAATTTTTCAGGCTTACCTTTGGCTTCAAGCCCAGGACTGACCAAGATCTGCTGTCTTGTCAAGCACCTGGGCTAGGGGATTGCATGTGGTGGTACTCGTGGGTATATTTAGCCCACTATTTTCTAGTATTTCTCTACAAATATAACCTTCATTTTCCTTCCTCCCAGAAGCTCAATCTCAATGTGTAGGTGTCCTGGATTCTTCTACCATTTACATATTTTAGTCTCAGCATCAGCCCCTCCTATGGTTATTTGGTCATTCAAGAGAGGCTAATGAAAACAACAATGAGATTTCACCTCATTCCACAAAGATGGCTGTTATTGTGAAATCAACCAGCAATAAATGCTGGTGAGGCTGTGGGGAAAAAGGGATTCTTCTTCATTGCTGGTGGGATTGTAGACTTGTGCAACCATTGTGGAGATCAGTGTGGAGATTCCTCAAAAAGCTACAATTAGAGGTCCCATTTGACCCTGCTATTCCTCCACTAGGAATATACCCACAGAAATTCAAAGAATCATATTGTAAAGTCATATGTAAACCCATGTTCAAAGCAGCTCAGTTTGTGATAGGCCAGTCTTGGAAACAACCTAAATGCCCATCAACTGGAGACTGGATAAAAAGATTTTTTAAAAAAATAAAATGCAGTATTACTCTGCCATAAAGAATGACAAGTTTCATTCATTTATGTGCAAATGGATACACCTTGAAGACACATTACTAAGTGTAATAAATGGATCCAGATATGTAAATAACATATCTTTCTTCTGTATGAGAACCTGTAGATGTAAATGGGTTCTAGGATGTATGATACATTGTGGGAACCAGGGAAAGGGAATGTAACTAGAACCTTTACATTATATTCTAGTCTCCTGTGAGTCAATGGCACATAGCAAAATAATAATAAGTAGGCAGAAATGAGGTTCAGAGAGGCTAAGTTTGGGTCTGTTCCATGCTACTCTGGGTAGCAAAAGACCCCAGTACCCAGCCCACCACACCTTTTATTCAGCACCTCTAGAATAACAGAATGTAACAGATCCTGTGGGCAGGGCAGACACTGCCCATAGTCCTAGAGACATTATGCTGATAAAGATCCTGCTGGGCAGGGCAGACACCGACAATGGAGTAGTTCTTCCTTGAGGCATCACAGCAGGTGGGACCACCAGAGACTGTTATTAGCAGAGGTGAAGGCAAGTTGAGTCCAGTGCCCGTTTGCACCAGGAAGACCTGATCAATTTTGACCTTCCAATTATTTCTCCTAATACCTGTTCCCAACAATATATTTTGTAAAATAGGAAATATTAAAAGGGAATGTGGTGGGGGAATGTAATGAGGGAGAAGAATAAATACAATTTGGAGAGAAAAATAGCACATATATGAAGGGTGGGGGTTGTGGGTGGGTAGGGATATAGGTAAAATATGAGAATTAACTTCTGTCATATACTGGTATAAATTCCCCAGTGTTGAGTGTGATTGTGAGCTATCTATAGAATGTACCAGTAAAGAATTCAATTAAAAAATAAAGTCCAGCTGCTTCTACTCCTCCAACTCTTATGCTTTCAAGAAACTCCAGTATCTGGCCAAAATATGAATCAGGACAGTTTTAGAATGGGCTCTACTCCATATTCCCCTAAACTCCTCCACAGCAGCTCCTGCTGCCTCAGGCTCTTTGAAGTTGATTTTTTGGGGGGAAGATTTCACTTTCCTTCTGAATCTGTTCCTGTCAGTATCCTTGTTGAGCACACCTAATCTAATAATTATATTTTTTTTCATTTTTTGAGACTCTCTTTTTGCAGTTCAGGCTGACCCTGAACTATGTAGTCAGCCTAGCCTTGCACCCATAGCAATCCACCTGCCTCTGCCTCCCAAGTGCTGGACTTACAGGCTTAAGCCACTGTGGTGGGCCATAAAGACCACCCCCCAAGATGGTGGCTGGTAATGTGATGGGCCGTAAAGACCACCTGCCAAGATAGCGGCTGGCAGCAAGCCAGAAACCTCTGTCTAAAACAAACTAACTGCAGACCTTATATGGTAATATCTGGGGGTGGTGGGAGGGGCCTCGAGAGGAGAACATATATAAGTACCCAAGACAGGAAGTGAGGGAGAATAAAGAAGATTTAAGCTTGCACTCCATGTGTTGCGTCTCTCTGCAGGATCGGTAAGGGTCGCAACAACTGGTGCCGAAACCCGGGAAGCTTTCTCGGGAGAACAGAGGAGCAACGATCTGGTAAGGGCTGCGGATGCGCAGCAACCAGATAAGGTCTGTGGATGCACAGCAAGAGTAGGTTTGCCCCTTGTAGGGCAGAGGTTTGCTTTCAAGCTAGCAACAAGATTTGAGGACCCATGGGTTCAGAAAACTCAAAAGCGAAATTAGAAAATGCTCTCCAAAGAAAAAGGAGGGGGTTGAGATTAAAAAAAAAAGAGAGAGACAAAAGCAGAAAAGAGAGGAGGCGATGGGAGCAGACAGAAGGAAAAGGGATGGAAGCCTCCACTCCCCCACCACCTTACAATGCCTTAGCACCCCCCAGGGAGGACATTAAAGGGTGGGCTGATATGTGTGAGGGAGGCATGTTATTTCCTGTTTTTGAAGAGCAAATCAACAAAGGTACCATCAAAACATAGATTTTAAACAAACAAACCAAGAAGAGACCCTGGGGTGAACTGAAAGGGAACGCCAGGCTATTGCCCTTTTTACCCTAAATTTTCTTTCCCTCAACACTCCGGGCCTCTCCGCAGCCAAACACCATGTGGGTGTGGGACCTCAAAGAGCTCATCCCCCAGTCCTTTGGAAGGACCTGGTGATGGGGCTTTGGAAAGGCCCAGACCCAGTCCTTATCTGAAAAAGAGGAGCTGTTTGTGTTTTTCCACAGGGCCAAGAATCTCCTTTCTGGGTCCCAGAGCACCTCGTACACTTTGGCCCTCGGGCAGAATGAACAGCTGGCCAGGACCATGGGCATTCCCCTTGGCCTGTTGCTATTGCTGCTGATACCAGGAGTCCTCAGTTGTCTCTGATGGGCATGGAAGGAGATGCGCCGCACAGAGCATCTGCTACAGCAGGGTGCAGGAATGGGGACCCACCATCTTACTCCAGGGCTGGTACCCTGCCAGAGAGACACATAACTTGATGGCTCTGGGGATAGGCTTTACCACTCTGTCTCTTGCCCCTTGCCTACTCAGTCAGTGGATCTCTGGCCTTGCATTGGTATTTCCACAGCCAGCACCGGCACACCCGACATCTGCCATGTGCACACTTGAGGCTGGCCAATCTCCTCAGGTGTGGCTCAACATGCTGGACTGGTAGTCAAAGATGGGTAATGATATCTCTTTGAGGTGACCAACCTAAGACAAGCATGGGAGCATGACTCTCCCATGGCCAATGACAGGTAAGGCACACCTAAGAGAGATACAACCTAAGATAGGCATGGTACCTCTGAGCATCTTAGAAAAACAAAAAGGGGGAGATGTGGCGGGCCATAAAGACCAACCCCCAAGATGGCGGCTGGCAATGTGGTGGGCCATAAAGACCACCCACCAAGATGGCGGCTGGCAGCAAGCCAGAAACCTCTGTTTGACACAGACTAACTGCAGACCTTATATGGTAATATCTGTGGGCGGTGGGAGGGGCCTCAATAGGAGAACGTATATAAGCACCCAAGACAGGAAGTGAGAGGGAGAATAAAGAAGATTCAAGCTTGCACTCCGTGTGTTGTATCTCTCTCTGCGGGATCAGTGAGGCTCGCGACAAGCCACCATGCACAACATACAATTGAGGCTATATCACCCCCCTTCATTATTCTTAGAAAGGCCTATTTTCTCATTTTTGTACGAGTTATTTTTAATCTCTCATCCCTAGTAAGGCATATGTTTTCTTGGTCCTTACTGGACTCTCCTTGGCCCTTACTGAAAATTGTGCAGTAATACAATTAGATGGTGTGATAGTTCTTGATCTGGATGTAAAAAACCTGAATTAGGTACTGAGATAACTGATCTTCACAATGCCTAAAGACAAGAAAGGATGAAATCAGGATTTGCTGAGAGAGATGCAGGTTTCAGGGTTTGGAGCTATAGTTTGTATGGAAGCTTTCTCTAGACTATTAAGAACAACATATTGCTGGACGCGTTTGTCTCCTTTAATTTATCTCAGTGTTAGGAAGGGAGGTGGAAGAAAGTTGCCCTTGGAGGGCAGGAGGGGTCAGGTAGTTTGAAAAGCTAGTGTTTAGGCAGAATGTGGGACCAAGCTTACCTCGTGTAGCACCATGGGGCAATGACAAGCCAGTATGTGTTACAAAAGAGGTTTGAAACATTCTCAGCACAATACTAAAATCTGTTAATAAGAGATGTGTGTGTTCATTACTTTAAGTTTATGTATGTGCAGTCTGGACCTATCAAAGCCTCCAAAAGTATCATAAATATACATAATTGTTATGGCTGAGTTAAAAAGTACCAAGGAGGAAAGGAGGAGACATGGAGAGATGGACCAGGTAAATGTCAGGAATCAGACCTACATAAGATTGTCCTGCCTCAGTCCTCAGGTGAGACACTGCAGATCAGTACTCACTGGCCAGGTGAGTAATATTAAAGAGGATATCAGCTTTCTCCTCCCTCCACAGCACAAAACCAGGTAGCACGTTACCAAAATACATATTTTTGTAATTTTATTTAAATATGAGGTTGTAAAGATATTTATTACCAACTGAACTTCTTTTCTGTTCCTAGAGACTAAGTTTACTGATCTACATCTGAGCTTTTTCATTCAGCTTAATATTTATGTATTCATCTATTTTTGGCAGTCTTAGGAATAAAACCTAGGATCTTCACACTGAGATCCAATCCAAGCCTTATTTAATTAATTAATAACACTGAGGGTGAATCCTGGGCCTTTGCATTGATTTTCAATCCCATCCCTTTTTAAAAATTGTATATGAGACAGGATTAGTTTGCAGTTGGCAATCCTGCTGTTTCAGTTTCCACCTCAGAATGTTTACCCTTTGATTTATTGTAATAATTCCTACTAGTGGTACTTGAAAAATTTCTTACATTACAATCCATTAAAATTAATAGCATTTCTTAAATCTCCCAGAAATTTTACATAACGTTATCCTATACTCACAAGTGGAGAGTAGGATTAGGTATCTGTAATGGGTGGAAAAATTAGGTGACTTCCAGAGTTGCAACATAAAAGAAGTTATTTTTTCCCTGTCTTTATTATGGTCTGCTGTAATGGAAGAAACACACAGAGTATGTACACAGGCATCTATTGTACCAAAAATTTTCACACTACAAAAATTACACTTACATTGGGCTGGAGGGTTAGCTCAGTGGTTCTGGTGCCTGCATCGCAAGCACAAGGCCCTGAGTTCGGTCCCTGGTAACCACATACAATGCTGGGTGTGGACACTCACACCCATGAATAATCAATATCACATACCACAGTGCCAGGCATGATGGTGGCTCGTGCCTGTAATCCCAGTACTCAGGGAGGCAGAGACAGGAGGATTGCTGAGTTTGAAGCTTGCCTAGGCTACATAGTGAGCTCAGAGCCAGCCTGAACTACAAAGCAAGACCCTGTCTCAAAAAAATAAATTACACTTATAATGCCTGAGAAAACCTGGGACACAGACACTGTTTCTGTGATAATAACATTGCTGATATCCTTGCTGGCCTTAAAGTCAGCAGTCTGCAGGGAGATGTTCAGTTTACTAATATGTGTTTTCCAGGATATGTGTAGCTATTCCTTCTTGTGGAGCTGCAAGAACCCAGTCCTATGCTCAAAAAGAAATTTTTAACCCTGTGAATGTGTTCTGTGCAGAGACTGTATTTTACTAATTTTTCTAATTGCTCTTGAAAGTTCTTATCTGCCATGGGTGGGAAAAAGTCCAGACCTTGTCTTTAAAAAAAAAAATTAAAGAGCTGGAGATTTAACTCAGTGCTTCACACACCTGCCTACCAAGTGCAAGGTCCCTGGTTCAATCCCTGGTAACCACATTGGAGCCACATACAACAGTACTGGGCATGGTGACTCACACCTGTAATTCCAGTACCTAGGCAGCAGAGGCAGGAGAATTGTTGAGTTTGAGGCTTGCCTGGGCTACATAATGAGCTCAGGAACAGACGGAAGTATAGAGCAAGGCCCTGTCTCAAAACATAAAATTTAAAAAAAATGAAAGAAGTAAAGAAAAATAAAAGAGGGGCACTGGAACAGGAGTGTTGTGGCTGCATGGGGAATGAGGTTTTACCTGAAGTTCTAATCCTGGGTCATTGTTAATAATCAGAAAAATGGTATACCATGTTCTGGGCTGCATGTTCTACTTTCTCCTGTTCCTTCAGAAAGGGTCACTATAGAAACTCACTGTTGAGATCCAAACCCTTCCATATTCAGGGAAAGTTTCTTCTCTGGATAAATTTTATCCATTCCCATTTGGAGAAATGTCTACAAATTCACCAACCCCACAAGTTTTAATAAATGCAAAAGAAATTAAATCACTGTATACAAGAGACATCTGCACAGTGATGTCTACAACAGCCAAGAATTAAAATTCACCAATGCATCTGCCAAGTTTAAACACACAAAGAAGGTATGGTGTATGCAGATGATACAATAATATACAATTATGGAAAGGATGGAGATAAGTCATTTGGAAAAGAAAATTACAGGTTAGAAACTCCCTGAGGCAATATAGTGGTTTAAGGAAACCGTGTCTTAAAATGAAGATGTAAAACACACTGCAATGTGCCTCAGTATTGTGGCAGGACTGCTTTCAAAGGAATATAGGTAGACTTACCCCCAAAATATCATGGGAGCCTTTTCAGAATAAAGGAAGACAAGATCATGGTATCTCCCCTGCCAGGTAAGTATGAGATGGCATAATTCATTCTTAGGAACACATGTGTAGTTCTTGTTGACATGGGTACAACTTTGTATCCAATTAGGCTACAGTTTATTAGTGTATTACTATATAAGGGAGACAGAGACATGAGAATTTGTATAAAAAGTGAAACTCTTCTATGCTTCTTGGCCCTTCAATGTGAATCCTTCCAGTCAGTACTAGCATAAAGAAATGCTACTTCCTGGAAAGAGCTTTGGTAGCCAGTCACACTGTACAAGGATCCTGGTACAGTGACTTCTACCTCTTGCCCAAGGTCAACTGACCATGACAGAACAAATAGGAAACCAGGACAGAGAAATTAGAAGTGTTCAGGAAAGAATTCCAGAGCTGCTTCAGAAAGTGACATCGACCATGGGATAAGTGTATTCAAAGCATGAGGAACCCATGAATATGAATGTAAATCAGATGCACAGGTGTTGCCTGACTGAACATATATGTGTGATTTAAGAAATGCCCATTTGGATTTTATAATTAGGTGAATAATTCACGTGGAAAAGGTGTGATTGGGACAAATTTTGGAGGTCGTAGTCCAGGACTGATCTGACCCATTGCTCTTGATTGAACAACAATGGCAGTAAGCCAGAGCTTAGCAAAAACCATTCATTTCTTGCTCAGAAGCTGAAAAAATACAGAAGTCTGTTTCCACTATCTTCAAAGCCATAAGTAAGTCCCTCTTTCACTCAGTGAATGCCACAGGACCCAGAACCCCCTGTAACAACACTAAGTGGCAAGCCACATCATTAACACAATATTTAAATCTTTGAAGACATGCAGGATCCAAGCTATACTAAACCAGTAAGAGAATCACCTACATTCTTCTCCTAGGTGTCTTCCTGAAAGGGTTAAAGGGATCATTATAAAGAAACTTAGTCATGTTTATAGTTGCACAACTCATTATACCTGAATCTTGGAACCCCTTATGTTTAAATGGATGAACAAAATGTGGTATTTACAAGTAGAACTACTTTACCATGAGGGAGCATAAATTTGAGATGTGTAGGAAAATGACTGCACTCATAATGTTAAGGGAAATAAATCAGACATAC
This sequence comes from Thryonomys swinderianus, assembly GCA_004025085.1. Lineage (NCBI taxonomy): Eukaryota > Metazoa > Chordata > Mammalia > Rodentia > Thryonomyidae > Thryonomys > Thryonomys swinderianus. The sequence goes on from PVIC010033171.1 coordinate 20,119, forward strand.
AAGCTTAAATATTGAATGGTTTTTATTTTTCTTAAATTAAATTCTTCATTGGGGGCCGGAGGGTTATCTCAGTGGTTCCGGCGCCTGCCTCGCAAGCGCAAGGACCTGAGTTCGATCCCCGGTTACCACATATAATGCTGGGCGTGGTGGCTCACGCCTGTAA
>PVIC010033172.1:0-19877 GCA_004025085.1 Thryonomys swinderianus
AAGTATTTACTCGTGTATATTATCCATGAGTAATCTCATTCCAAATCCACGTCCTGTATCCTGTGCTAGAGTTGTTTTCCAAGGCAAGGATATTCATTATCACTGCTCCTGTTCAGTATAGTCCTCAGACAGTAGCCAGAGCAATGGACCAAGAGAAAGAGGGTAAGTATTGTATATTACATGCTTTTTACTTAAAAACCCCAAAACCTCACCAAAAGACTCCTATAATTAATAACCAAATTCAGTATTGTAGCAGGAAACAAAATAAATACTCACAAAACAATAGTGCTCCTAAAAAAAAAAAAAAGTAGGTATGGTGCCATATGCCAATAATCATAATACTTGGGAGGCTGAAGCAGAAGGAGTGCTGCAAGTTCAAGGCCAGCCTGGGCTGTATAGTGAGTTCAAGGGCAGCATGAACTACAAAGAACTACTGAACTACAAATCCTGTCTCAAAACACAAAAACAAAAGACAAAAAAGAAGCAAAAAATATATCTCTATATACTAATAATGATCTTGCTGGAAAAGAACATAGAAAAAAATACCATTTCCAATAGCACTAAATAATAAATATTTAGAAAGTAACCAAATGATGGAAGTGAATGACCTCCATCATGAAAATTATATCACTCTGAAAAAGGAAGTCAAGGAGGACGTCAGAAAATGGAAAGCTGGAATGCTCAGACCCATGACCCCTGCTGAATACTTGGACTGACGGGCTGGTCCCTGACAAACTCCTGGTAACTGGATTTCACACCTTAGCTCAGCTACCCCCCAACTTGGAGCTGGTTCTACATTGTTTACCCTCTGCACAGGACAGCAGAAGAACCAATCAAACAACAGACCTGTTGCCAGATAAGAAAAAAGTCTGGAATATGAGATTCAAAATGGCTGACCAGAGGAAGAGTCACATCCTAGAGGCCAAAGAAAGATCCACCAGAAGGAATGAATTGGAAGATCCAACATGGCTGAGTCAAGGAAAAACCACGTGGGACAGACTCAGAGGACATCAACAAGAAACACAGGAGAGTAGACAAGATGGCAGAGCAGTGAGTCACATCAGTTTGGCTTCTCCAGGACAAGGCGGTGAAGTCTGGAGTTAGAGACAGCAGGAAGAATGCGAGTCTCTGATTCCTGAGTGGCCTTGTGGTAGTAATAAGTTTTGAGTCTCCACCTCACAAGGGCCACAGGACATAGCTGTCCAGTGGAGGCATGGGCCAGGAAAACAGTGGAGGAAAGGATGAGAACTTTCCCAAAGAATGGAAAGCAAAGACGCACACAGACACATGTACACCCATAGTCACGGCCCACAGGTCCACTAGTTGATAATTTTGTAAATGAAATATATATAACCTGTGCATTCCTGGCAGTACTACTCAGACTTAAGACACATGCTACAACATGGGCACAACTTGAAGACATAGTATGTTAAATACGACAAAAACTAAAAGACAAATATGGTTATCAGGCCACTTAGGTCTGATGGTAGTAACTGATGCAGAGGGTGGAGTGGTGGTTGCTGGGGTCTGGGAGACGGGGAATAGAGAGTTGTTTTGGGGTGCAGAGTTTCAGTTTTACAAAATTAAAGGTGAACTGGGGACGATGGCTGTGATGCTTGCATAACAGCGTGAATCCGATCAAGGCTACTGAACTCTACACGTAAACACAGCCATGCTGGAGAGAGTTCTATGTGCTATGTATCTTACCACATGTAAAAGACTTTAAAATCCTTTAAAATCTGAACTTTGCAGGAAAAAGCAACAGCACAGAATCCTTTACTATTTGCAAAGTCTCTTTATACACATAAACCAATACTTCAAACACCACAGTGAAAATATTTATTGCCCCTGATTCCCAGAGAAGAAAACTAAAGTTCTAAGTGACATGACTCAGCAGCTGGGATTATAACCAGGACTTACTGATTCTTGGTTTTTGTTTTCTGAACTCAGCTGGCTCCCCAAAGGAAGCATAATAGTCCTTAAAACCCTCCAGTGCGCTAAAAAAAAAAAAAAAAAAAGGCATTTTTTTTTTTTCCTGATGGCTTGAAATAAATCCCAACACTTCAAACAGCACTAGAATTGCTATCCGAATCCCAGTAGGCTTAGGACCTGTGGCCGGGTAGAGCTGAAACAAATATTCCCCGAGTAGTCCATAAGCCAACAAAGCCGCCTGGGGGGGCTCTGTCTGCCACACGCTGCGGCCCCTGGGCCCTGTGACATCCAAGCCTTCCTCTCTGCTGAGGGCTGGAGAGAATATTCATCAGACAACCCCGACACAATTTCTCTTTCCAAGCCTCTGGTTTGTGACTCAGTTTCCTTGCTGGTGGAATGACCCCCATATGATAGTATTTCCCGGCAGTGTTACTGGGACGAACTGAAACAAAGTAGGGACTGTGCTACAGCAGCTGCTTGGTGAGCAATAATCACTGTTTGCTTAGCACTGTTTCCCTTTCTCAGCGGTCAGAGCCTCTATACTTCCTCCTTTTATCTTCTCGGTGCGCCCTCTAGAGGCCTACTTCCCCACATACAGCGGAGGAAACTTCACAGAACTAAGTGGTCTTTCCAAATTCACACAGCTGCCCGTGACTTCCCTTCTTTCACCACCACATTTCATTATGGCCATTCTGGTCTTGAGTCATAAACAATTTTTTTTCTAAGATAAAAATGATAGAGTCGCCGGGCGTGGTGGCTCACTCCTGTAATCCCAGCACTCGGGAGGCAGAGACAGGAGGATTGCTGAGTTCAAGGCTTGTCTGGGCTACATAGTGAGCTCAGAGCCAGCCCGAACTACAAAGCGAGACCCTGTCTCAAAAAAAAAATAAAAAAGAAAAAAAATGATAGAGTCACAAGACAAAATAGCACAGCTGCAAAAAATAGTACAGAAAGGTTCTATGTCCCCTGCACGGAAACATCTTCCAGAGCTGTAGTATATTACCCAAGCCACAACATGGACATGGATATTTGTACATAGTTTTTGTTTTGCTTTGAGGCAGGTCTCTTTGCTTACAGTTCAGGTTGGCCTTGAACTCACTTCGTCACTCAGGCTTTTATAAATACAACCTACTCAGTCCACTGGAGCCGAGGTAAGATTCAAGAGTGGCCATTCTGCCGGGCGTGGTGGCTCACACCTGTAAACCAAGCATTCTGGAGGCAGAAATAGGAGGATTGCTGAGTTCGAGGCTTGCCTGGGCTACACAGTGAGCTCAGGGCCAACCTGAACTACAAAGCGAGACCCTGTCTCAAAAAAAAAAAAAAAGAAAAGAGGGGCCAGGGATTTAGCTCATGTTGTACCGCATCTACCTTGGAAGCACAAGGGCCAGAGTTCAATCCCCGGTACCACCAAAAAAAAAAAGAGTGGCCATTCTCAGGACCTACATTGTGTTACAGAGGGGACAGTAGATGCAGGGTAAGGAGCCCTCCGGGACTCGCCTGAGGAGCACAGGGAATATTGCTTACACAGAAACCATGCGGTTTCTTGCACTTTGCAGACCTGATGGGCAATTGCAGAGTAATGACAGAGGGGATGGAGCTATCTGAAGGTCACAGGCTGGGGTCACCTAGGGAAGGTGCATATTTCAAGCCTGTTGTGACAGGCAGACACCTCCTAGAGCACAGGTGGAATGTCTGGGACAGCTCCCCAAGGATTCAATATTGGGGTGCTAGGCTGCAGCAGTAAGTCTCTGGTCTCCATCTACTCAGTATGTGACACAAGGTTGAAGAAAAAAATACACTCAAAACAGATTGAAAAGAAAACAAGGACTGGAATGGCTAATGCTGGATCCCCAGTGAAGGAGCCCAGTCAACCACATCTACTGATTTTTATTGTTCATCAGTTGGGGTAAAGGTGCAATATGTGTATAGCTGTGTGATATGTGCAGATGCTGTGGAAATTAATGCAGGCAAGGCTGTAAAGAGATGAGACAAAGCATCTTCAAATTGGACAAAATATATGGTTGTAATTAGAACAATGTCCTGGGCCGTTCGTACTCTGGTATCGGTACCTGCATGGTACCACAGTGCTCGTGAGTCTCGTACCTTCAGTCAGACTCACCTCTTAAAGCCAGCCAGTGGGGAAATTTTAAAAATCACATCAGAAAGACTTAAGTATACCCTTGTTCATAGCAGCTTAGTTCGTGATAGCCCAATCTTGGAAACAACCCATGCCCATCAACTGGAGACTGGATAAAGATGTGTTTTTTTTAAATAAAACAGAGTGTTACTCTGCCATAAAAAATGGCAAGATTCATTCATTTTTATGTGCAAATGGATACACCTGGAGGACACACTAATAAGTGAAATAAATAGATCACACATATGCAAATACCAGATCTTTTCTTTGGTATGAGAATCTATAGATGTAAATGAGTTATAGAATGTATGATAGTTTTTGTAAAATAGGAAATATCTAAAGGCAATTTGGTGCGGAAAGTAAAGAGAAAGAATAAATATGATTCCAAAAGAAAGTAAAAGAGCATGTATATAAGGGGTGGAGAGTTGTGGGTGGGTAGGGATGTGGGTAAAAATGAGAATTAATTTGTGTCACATACTGGTACAAATTCCCCAATGTTATGTGTGGTTGTAAGCTGTATATAAAATGTACCATTAAAGAATTCAATTTTTTTTAAAAAAGTAAACCGGTGGAGGGATCTCTTTATTGGTCGTAGTGCTTACAGCAAGCATGCTTTGGGCATAACCAATATTGAAGACGCCTGTATTAGGGGGTTGGATCTCAGCGCTCAGTGTTGGAAGGCAATGGGACCTTTCCAATGTGGGGCTTTATGGGGGCGGCAAGACTGGTCCTGTGCTGCACTCTGTCCTCCTGCCCTGCCTCGTGATCTCTCCTTCCCACGTGCACTCACACCACGCTGTCACGCATCATGTAATGCACATGGCGGCCTCACCAGAGCCTGCACAATGCTGTGTGGACTCTCAGCTCCCAAAACTTGTTACCAGCTTTAAGTATCACACTAGCGGAGCAGAAAATTGACTCATGCAAGGAGTAGAGAGGACGGTGAGTCAGGACCAAATCCCTGGGGAGGGGGCAACATCTACTGGGCTCTGACCAGCACACACTGCATAGTGCAGTGGAAGCAAAGATTCTGGGTCAGTGACCCTTGAGCCTTCAGCTCCTGCAGGACGGGTCAGCAACCTGGACACTGCCCACCCTTCGCTGATCCAAGAAAGAAGTCCAAGAAACTAGGGGTGAAGCCTCATTCCAGGGCCCAGTGATATAAAGGGGGCAAGAGGACAGGAACGCTGGCGAAACAAGGGCTCAGAACATGCCATTCATCTGAGTACCTGAACGCTGACATTTGAACACCCTGACCTCCAAGTGTTTAAGTCAGGTCTGCTGTGGGCAAGAGCTCTGAGAAGCACCAGCTACACAAAGCCAAGTCTAATCCAAAAAGCACCTCCATAGTTAGAATGAACAGCTAAGGATGAGAAAGACAGAACTCAGAAGAGCAACGCATGGCCAGTGCCCTCATTTGAGTCAAAACACAGGGCAATATTGAGCATCTCAAGAATGAGTGGGTAACTGATGAAACAAAAAGACCACCATGAGAACAGGTACTATAAAGTCAACTTAAGGTAGGGAGTGCCCCCAGCACGGCCTCGGTCTCTCTGCCGGGGACTCAAATGAGGTGAGATACTGAGTCAAATGGATCTTTCTGCTCAGCCTTGGGACTTCTTTCATGTTTCGCTTCTCTTTGCCTAGCGCTGTGGAGCCCTTTTCAATCACCTGCCTTCGGACTCACTGATCCTCTCTCACACCTTACTGGTAAGCACCGCCCTGTGTGCTGCTAACGGGCTCCTGGGAGTCCCGCTTGCTGCCTCCCATCCTGCTTCTGCCTCTCCGCAAGTGCGGGTTTACCCCACCCTCACACCTCCCCAGGGAGAAAAGATAACCCTGTGATGGGGAAAGACAGCACATCCGCGTCAACCCCTGCGGAACGCGGGTCACGGACCCCTCGCCAGCGCGGGTGTGACGGGCCCTGGGGGCTTCACTGCTTACTCAAAGCCCTCCTAGCCCAAAACGCTGGACGGGAGAGGTTGGAGGTTCTTCTGCATGTAGGCATAGCCCCTCCCGGCCACCCTCTCTGTAGACGACACCACAGACGTGGCTCATAGCACAAGGTCTTCTTTATTGTGACGCTCAGTGGAAACATCTGTAAACCAGCTTACTGTAGTGGTGACGGCTGCCCACATGCTAAGGCACTTGTATTATATAAAAAGGGGGTGGGTCCGAGTGCCAGTCACTCTCAAGACAGCAACTGGGACCTGAATTCAGAGCTTTTGAGGCATATATAGCTTCATGATTTGTTGAGTTTGTTTTTTAAAAAAAATGCCTTCTTGCCATAAGTAAGTCTAAATGCAGCATATACAAAACAGTTAGGAATACAAGTAAATTCAGCAACCAGTGTAGACCAGTGTAGGACAAGCTACTCTCTTCTAAACATGGTTCCAAAGGAAAGGCAGTGATAGACTCAGAACTGTATCATTTATTACAAGAAGGGGAGAAAAGAAAACTTTTTGTTTTTTTCCTTTCAAAAATATCTGAGCAGGTGGCAGATTTTAAACCGTACTGAGTCGACAGGGCAGATAAAATGCCCCCGGGCCCCTGCCCTGGAGGAAGCACAGGACCACGAAGAGGCCTCTGCCTCCCTGGTGCTCTGGCTGCCAGGCCTGGGACGAGTCCCTGAACCATTAAATACATTTGGTCCCCAAGAGTGTTAGAAGCTCCCGGAAGGCTGCTGGTCCTTCCAGTGTGGCCGGCGCCCTGTCTGCTCAGCCCGACAGCCTCGCGGCGCAGGGCAGGCCGCCCTCGGCAAAGGAGGGGAGGTGGCATTGCACTTGACATCTTGGAATCAGGAAGGGCAGTGGTGGTGGCACTGCCTGAAGGGCATGGGGAGGCCCCCTTCCCCCCACGTTCTGTGCCCTGCACAGAGGTGGAGCCCAGGCCGCTCCTCCAGACCACTCAGGGCCTAGAGTGGGGGCCGATGGGACAGAAGTGTGAGGTCACCACGTGTGATTGCCAGCAGCAGACAGGGAGGAGGAAGGAAGAGCTGGTGGCGAGGCAGGGGGAAGGTCACAATGCTTCTATCAAAACTCCTTTAGTCTAAGAAAAATAGATTCATAGAAAACTCTGGCGGCCGCCCCGGCAGCTGCCCGCCTTGCCTCGCTGCCGGTGCTGTGAAGCAAGAGACGGTGCAGACCCGCTGGCCATGCTTTCTGGGCCTGGGCCCGGCCCTGACTCTTTGGTATCAGATTCTCAGAGAGGGGAGGCTGGGGGCTGCAGCAGAGGAAGCCGATCCCTTCAACAGGGCTGGGGAGGGTCACGGTCACAGCAGTCCCGGGTGGGCGCTGTGGGGCCTGGGAGAGGGGTGGAGTCGTCTGTCCGTCCACCAGGGAGGCAGGAGAAGCAGCCTATTCGGCAGGCTTGGCCTCGGCCCCGTCTGCTTTGCCATCCACCTCCTCGTCAGAGCAGTCGCCAGCGCCTTTCCGGGCCATTCGGCGGGGCACGACAAATGGCATGTCCCCGCGCCTGTGGGCAAAGGCAGAGGGTCAGCAGGCCTGGCTGAGGGGAAGCAGCACAGCACACTCGTCACACCAGACTCGGAGAGCAGCAGAGAACTGCCCGTTCCTGCGAGGGAATGTGGCCCTGTGCCTTGGCACTCACTGCAGCGGGTGGGACAGGAGGACATGCGCACGTGCAGGGTGGCCTGCAAACCGCCAGTGGGAAACCGGTCAGAAAGGCAGGCCGGAAGCACAAAAGCAGCCGGAAATGTCTGCTGTACAGGCACCCTCTGCACAAACCCCTCTCGAAGGGGCGGGGCTGGGAGCAGCACGTGCCTGCACTGCAGGATTCTGGGCTCCATCCCCTCGCAAAACAGAACAAAACAAAACTGGATACACAGAAGGATGACTATTTACACAGGACACAGACAGACATCTTTGGATCACAGCTTAGATAAATGGATATGAAAACACTGACAATCAAGTCTGGTCTTTTCGCTTTTATCTTATGCCTTAAAAAAAAAAAAAAAAAAAAGGTCTTTGCCATGAATGGTGACACATACCTGTAGTCCCAGCTATTCAGGAGGCTGAGGCAGGAAGATTGTGAGTTTGAGGGCAGCCTGGGCTACATAGCAAGACCCTTTCTCTCAAACAAAAAAAAAAAAGCCAAGGGTGGTGTTGCACAGTTGTAAACTCAACTACTCAGGGTGGGCAACAGGACCAAGTTCGAGGCCAGCATGGCAGCTTAGCAAGACTCTTGCTCAAAGAAATGATAGGGCTGGGGATACAGCCCAGCTGCAGAGAGAACACTCAAGGCTCTGGGTTCCATCACCAGCACCACACAAGAAAGATATTACGCTGCAACCCCCTTGATCCCTCTGGCATGAGACCCGTCCCTGGGGGTGCTCAGGAGCGCCCCAGCTTTCCCATGCACTACATGTCAGGACTGCAGGTATCTATTTTATTTTCTGGGTGCCTAATACGTGCTAGGCACCCGGCCAGGTGGCCTCCAGCAACTAGTTCAAAGCTCCCAGCCTGGAAACACGCCTGTCACGCGGGGTGCTGGGACAGCGGACTTCTAAGACTCACTGGGGACAAGTACCAGGAGTTTCCCGTGCACTCCCGACGCTGGGCTGAGGCCGCAGAGGCAAGCAGAGCCCGTGAAGGGCTCTCATTGCTCTGCAGCGGGCACCTCCCAGACGTGGCCTTGAGCACCTGCCCGCCGGCCCTGGCGGAGAACAGGAACCGAGTGTCTACGGAGGCACCTCAGCAGGGCGGTCGTGTGGCTCACCTCAGCTTGTTCTTCAGGGAGCTGACCTCGCGGTTCATGGCATCGGCCGTCTCCGTGGCGTCCTCCAGCTCGCGCTGCAGCTTCCGGCGTGAGGCATTGGCCCTCTGAGCCTCTTCCTCAGCCTCCTCGAGCTGCCGCTTGAGCTGCTTCAGGCGCGTGGACGCCTTGTCAGCCTGCGGAGACAGGTGGCCGGGACCGGTTAGGGCTCTGGCGTGTGCTGGCGCCCGCCACACCCTGGCCCCGGCTCTGCGCACACGCACCTGGTCCTTGTATTGCTCCGCGTTCCTCCGCTCGTCATCCACCTGCAGCAACACGTCTTTCAGCCTCTTCTCGGCCCGGCGCACCTGCTTGGAGGCTGCCTGGCGCTCCCTGTGTGGCACAGGCAGATGGCTCAGGGCACACCCTCCTTGGGGAGTAGGACCACGGAGCCGCAAGCTGTTGACCCCACAGGGTGGCCTCGAGGCCAAGGGGCTGGTGTCCCCTGGGCAGCCCTAGGTGCTCAGTCCCTGAGGACAGCCACTGTGATCACCCCCCACAGCTGAGGCCACTGACCCAGAGGAGGGAGGGACACTCAGAAAGTTCATGAATGTGGCCAGAAAATGGGGAAACTGAGGGCTGAGACTAGGTGAGATCCTCATTCCCTCCCAGGAAGCCGCAGTCTCGCTGAGCCCATGGGTGGCTGACCAGATGGGCACCTCTCAAGGTCCACTGTGGACTCCTAGTCAGACCCAACCCCCCCCCCCCGCAGCAAGGACAGGCACCGTCACGGGAAGATGGCCTCCGGAGCTGGAGGCCAAGGAAGGACCACACAAGGCCTACGGCTGTTCCAGGGGACACACAGACAGACTGCCACTGTACGCCTGCCGACTCGGCCGGGGCGGGCACGTACTTGGTCTCGTTGTCCAGCTGCTCCTCCAGCTGTGCGATCTTGGCCTCGAGGGCCGCGATGGAGGCCTTGTACTTGGACTTCACGGTGCCCTCCATCTCCTGCAGCTTGACCTTGAGCTCCTTGTTCTGGCGTTCCAGCTGCTGCCGTGCGTTCTCGTTCTTCTGGGCGTGGCTGCGCTCCAGGTTCAGGTCAGTGTTGATCTGGTCGATCTGCGGGAAGGAAACTCATGGCCTTGAGGCAGGCCGGGCCCCGGCTACTACAGGCAGAAGAGAAGGTGCCCATGACTAGAGGCCCAGGGTCCTCGATGGCACCAGGACGTCTCCCAGAAGCAGCCAGGAAGCAGCAAGCCCTCAGCCTCTGCCAGCTGCCGCCTCCACCCAGGCAAGGAGCTCGGGCCCGGGCCAACATCCCGGCGCAGAGGCAGCCTGGCCACCCGCTGCCCACCTGCAGGTTGGCCTTCTTCAGCCGGTCATTGATCAGCTCGGTGTTGCCCTGCTCCTCCTCCAGCTCCTCCTCCAGCTGGGCGATGCGGGCCTCGAGACGCCGCTTCTCCTCCAGTGCCAGGGCTCTGGGGAGGCAGGAGGAAGTGAGGGGCCTGCAGGCAGGGAGACACCCTGGCCGCCGCCCGGCCCCGGCTCCTCACTCAGCTCACCCTTTGCCGCTGCTGTTGGCAATCTCGTCGGCCAGCTCATCCCGCTCCTGCTGGGCCTGGCGCTTGGCACGCTCGGCAGCTGCCAATTCCTGCCATGAGACCCAGCATGTGACCCCTGGGCTGCCATGGCCGCTCTCCCCAGCACCCCACAGCCACCTTGTAGTGCTGCCCTCCCAGGCCCCGGCTCCCCGTCTTCCACGAAGCCCTCCTCGCCGAGCCACTCCTGTCTGAGACCACGGCTGACATTCCACATGTCCACAAACCCCCCCCCCAAGGGCAAGGAGTCAAGCTGGGTGTTGGGGCGTAAGAGCCTGGCCTAACGGGGACGGGCAGACAGGTGGCGGTCTGCGGTCGCTGCATACCCGCTGCAGGGGACAGAGTTGCTTCAGGGGAGGCACCTCCTGCAGGGCCACGTGTGACAGTGGAGGAAAGATGACCCCGGGGCCAGCAGGAGAGCAGGGAGGACGTGCCGCCGCGGTCCGGCTGAGCACCCGCGCTTCCCAGAGCAGCTGACCAGGGCAGGCGGCCGACGGCTCCGAGCTGCAGCCCTTGAGTGTCCCGGGGCCCAGCTCACCTCCTGCAGCTGAATCATCTCGGCCTCCATGCTCTTCAGCTTCTTCTCGTTCTCCTTGGCCTGCGCCAGGATCTCCTCCCGGGAGGCACGCGTGTCGTCCAGCTCGCGCATGCAGTCCTTCATCTGGGCCTGCGTCGGGAGGAGAGGTTGGCACTGCCACTTGTATCCCCACTGCCCAGGCCTCCCACCCAACACCCCACAGGGTCTGCTTGGCAACAGGGACCTGCTCTTAGTCTCGTGCCACATGTAACCAACCTAACCGAAAGGGCAGAGGGACTGACTAAAGACTGGCCCTGCCTCCCGAGCCCTGCCACGATCGCGTGACACCAGGGCTTGCGAAGCGGGCTTCCTACGGTGTGGATCACTGGGTACTCACTGGCCCACCTCCATCCTGCCCTTTCTCACTTCCTGTTATATCTGGTGCCCACCCCACTGCTCACCGCACACCCACAGTTCAGAGTCTATGCCCAGGCCAGCCTGGTTACGAGACAAGAAACATACTTCCTGCCTCCTAGCCCGGCCACAGCTTTGCCATGCTGCCTTTTTCTTTTGTGGATAAATGTCACGCTGGGATTCCCTGAGCCAAAGGGAGGCCCTTGTGCATCGCCAGTCTGTGCCAGTTAGAAGCACTGCAGTGCTCAGAATCCACGCCTCACAGCCCTGCCCACGGCCGGTTTTTTAACTTAAGCTTGGTGGCATCCTGGGAACAATGGGATGCTCAGAGTAGCTTTAAAGTGACCTTTTTAATTCTTGACAAGGTGGAAATGTCCCAATAGGGTCTCTTGCTCTGAGCCACCAGCTTAGTTTCGGATCACTGACCACCGGGTCAGTACCAGGTTTCCTTGAGAAAGGTATAAGTGGCCACCCGCCCTGAGCCTTCTGCGTGGCTGGTTTGCCTTTAGTTGTCTGCTTCCTTTTTAACATACTCCGTCACTGATCTCGCCGCGAGTCGGCTTTTAGACTGTTCTTTCTGCTGAGCTCCGGGCCGAGACCTGGGCTCAGACCTCGCTCGCAGAAAGGAAGGCGGCGACGCCCGGCTCACCTGCAGCTTCCGCAGCTGCTTGATGGCTTCCTCGCGGTTCTTGTTGGCCGTGTCGATGTGCGCCTCCAGGTCCTTCAGGTCCATCTCCAGCTTCTTCCGGGCAGCCACGGCCATCGAGCGCTGCTTCTTCTCGTCCTCCAGCTCGGCCTCCATCTCCCGCACCTGGAAACCCGGCGGTTTAAGAAGCGGTGCCACATGTGGCCCTCAGTCTAGGCCTGAGCCCCGGTGAGCTCAGGACATCTCATAGGGGCCATGGCCCGTACAGAGGGGGGCCCCGGTCTGGGACAGAGGAGCGGGCTGCGGGGACAGGGAGAGCAGAGAGCCATACGCACCTGTCTGACCAGCTGCTTCTTCTTCTCCTCGCTCTGCTCGTCGCGGCCCTGCAGGTCCCGCTCGAACTGGGCCTTCATGGCCTGCAGGTTCACCTCCAGCCGCAGCTTGGCGTCCTCGGTGGCCTGCAGCTCGTCCTCCAGCTCCTCCAGCTGCGTCTTCATCTCCTCCACCTGCTGCTCCAGGGCCCGCTTGGACTTCTCCAGCTCGTGGACCTGAGCCAGGAGCCCCGTCAGGCCCGTGCACCCGGCCCTGTGTGACGCCCCTCCTCGGCGCCCTCCCGGGACGCAGCCGGCCCAGCAGCACTCACGCTCTTGCCCACGTCATCCTTGGAGCTCATGAGGTCCTCCATCTCCGTGCGGAACTGCTTGTTGAGGCGCTCCAGCTCCGCCTTCTGCTCCATGGCTTCCTCCAGCGCCCGGGCGAGAGACAGCGCCTTGGTCTCCTTCTCGCGGGCCTCCGCCTCGGCCCGGTCACGCTCCTCAGCATATTTGGCAGAGATGGTCTTTTCTTCAGCCAGGAGCTGGAAAGGGGCACCACTGTGAGGCCAGGGCACAGGCGGGTGCGGACCTCTGCAGGCACCGCAGCCAGCCCAGGTTCTGAAAGCCAGACCCGGATGAGCCACTCAGGCCTGCGGCCCAGGAGCCGGCTGGATCCGAGGACGGCAGGCACAGGGAGTGCATCCTGGGCCCAACTCCGCCACTGACCCAACGGGACAGGACTCCCTCCTAGAACCCGGCAGAGCCCGGAACAGTGGGTTGGCCTTTTTCGTGACGAGAACACGAGTCTGGCTGCTCTGAAGCCCAAGTCCCAGGTGTAACCTCCTCCAAAAATGCCAGAGCCCCTCTGGTGCCTTCTCCTTCCCTGTGCCCTGCCCCTCTTTGACCCCACAGATGTAACCTTCTTCACAAAGGGTTGAGAGCATCCCTAAAACTCTGGAGATCCCACAGTCTACAGCAGTGACTCAGCTGTGCTCCCACAGCACAGCCAGACAACGTGCAAGCGGCTCGGCAGCAGCCCGACCTGCTGTCTGCTGGCATCTGATTTACTTTCTCGGTTATTCTACCTGACCCTGGGGCCTGCATCTCTCTCTGTAGGCTGTCTGCAATCTTGGACTGAGGAACAGACAGGAACATGTACAAAATACATTTTAAATAGCAAAACTGGCTCGCTTCGGCAGCACATATATTAAATAGCAAAACTGGCCCGTTTTAGCATTCTGGAATTAAAAGAACAGAGAAAGGGCATGGCCGCTCCACAGCCGAGCATGGGAGCACGCCCTCTGCCGGGCACTCCCTCCCTGGGCCCCTGGCAAGCTGGCGACAGCTGGCGATGCAGGACTCCGGCCCACCAGCCTCCTCCCAGTGGCCCTGCCCTTGGCCACGGGCTGCGAGAGGCGGACACCAGCGGGGCCGCGCACCTGGTCGAACTTCTTCTGCTTCTTCTCAAGGTTGGAGACGCTCTGGCGCTGGTGGTCCAGGTCCACCAGCAGGTCATCCAGCTCCTGCTGCAGCCGTGTCTTGGTCTTCTCCAGCTTGTCATAGGCGGCCACCTTCTCCTCGTGCCGCTGGCTCAGGCCCTCCAGGTCCTTCTGGAGCTTGCGCCGGGCTTCCTCGGCGGTCTCCAGGCAGCCCACGCCGTCCTCCATCTTCTTCTTCATGTCGGTCACCTGGACGGGGCAGGAAGGAAGGAGACATCAATGCCACCTGTCCCAGACACACCCGGAAGGTGACTGCCACACTGAGGGGACCCGCGAGCTGACCCAGTTAGGGAACACCCCCCGTTTCCCTCTCCCACCAGGGCGGAGAAGGGGCTTCCGGGGAGGGTCCGCCACACCTGGGCCTGGAGGGTGGCAATCTGCTTCTCCAGGTTGCGCTTCGCCTCCTCCTCCTCCTCCAGCTGCTCCTTGAAGGAGTTCTTCTCGTCCTCCATCTGCTTCAGCTTGGTGCTCAGGCTCAGCTTCTGCCGGTTCTCCTCCTGCAGCAGCTCCTACTCCGCGGGACAAGGGGCGCGCTCAGGGACGCGGCGCTCAGGGACAAGGCGCTCAGCCCTCAGGCCCACACCCGACGGGAGGGAGGACCAGCCCCTGGACCTCGGGGATGGCCACGTAAAGACCGGTGGCAGCTGGGAAGACCCGTGGGCGAGGAGAGGGTGGGAATCGGATGTGCTCTGTGGTGAAAGCCCGGCGGGCTGGCAGCAAGGGCCTCGTGGGCACAGGGCCCTCCTGGAAAGGCTCCAACGTCCTCACCTGAGTGTCCTGCAGCTGGGACTCCAGGGTGGAGAAGTCCTTGGTGAGCTTGCTAGACCTGCTGTCAGACTGGTTGAGGAGACCAGTCACATTGTCCAGCTCGACCTAAGTAGAAAAGAACAAGACAAGCGCGGTGGGCTGGGCCCGCTGCTCTGGCAGAGCTGGACCTGAGTGGCCATTCGACCACAGAGGCCCTGCTGAGGAGCCAGCACCAGCAGAGGGTGGGGTGGGGGACGTCCACCTCCTGGGGGTCTGGGCCACAACCAGCTGCGGCCGAGGGCGCCAGGCCCAGCCCAGGGTCAGCAGGACCCTCACCTGCAGCTTGGTGACCTTGTCGGCCAGCTCAGTGCGCACGCGCTCTCCCTCGTTGAACTTGACCTGCAGCTCCTGCAGCTGGGCCTCCACCTTCTTGCGCTTGTGCTCCGAGTCCCCCTTGCCCTGCAGCAGGACCTTCACCTCGTTGGCCAGCTCGCCCCGCTCGTTCTCCAGGGTCTGCTTCGCCTTCTCGAGGGTGGCTTTCACCTGGCGGAGGGCAAAGACACAGATGGGACACCTGGACCCTGCCAGCACCACCTACTCTAGGCTGGTAAGTTGTTGCCTCTGCAGCAAAAAGAACGATTCTGGAAACAGCCTGGGCTGGAGGCCGGGCCTCGGCTCTCCTCTGAGAGGGTGGGTGCGAGGAGAGTTCTCACCTCCAAGGACCTCGGCCTCCCACGCCCTGACAGTCCCTGCCCAGAGCCCTCCCGGGCAGGAGGCAGCGTTCTAGGGAACAGCGTTGTAGGTGTTTTGATTGATTCTAGCAGTATTTATCTCACAATAAAGGAATCTAGAATGCTTCTTAGACTTCCCACCAAGCCTCTGAGATCTCATGTCCACAGAAATAATTGAACATTCCTTTAAAACACAAAGGTGTAGCTCACGAGATACACGCAGCCGCCTCATCCTAGACACCACTGAGCCAGGCAAGAGACAAGAGTGAGCAGAGGCTCCCAGGGGAGAGCACAGGGGCCTGGGAAGCAAGACCAATGGACAGGTCTTCTCCATGTACAACAGCCAGAGCCCCAGAGGCAGGACTGTCCTGTCGAGGAGCTGCCTGGCTGGACGACCCCAGGGCTTTCTGATGAGAGCCCAGTGTCCAGTGGGTGCGAGAGGACCCCACAGTCAGAAAAGGGACCACTCAGATCTGATTCCTTGACATTTTCTGGTCTGGAAGGATGTGCGTGCTGCCAACCGCATACTGTATGTTTCCCTTACTGTCGGGTATTTTATGCATTTTAGCAACTCTAAGCCTTGGACAGACTGTCATTATCTTCCTTTGGGGGCACAGGGGGTTCACATGTGCCCTGGTCACTCAGGGCTAAAACCTCGGGCCAGGACTCCACCCCAGCCCTGAACCACTCTGCTCTGACCAGTCTGGAGACTGCAAGACCCACAGTGCTAGGGGTCAGTGGAGATCCCGCCCCGGAAGGAGAGCCCCCCTGCTCACAGGCTGGGGAGGCCCCGTACCCGCTTGGTCTGCTCCAGCTGCTCTGCCAGCTCCTCCACGGCCTGTGAGTGCTTCTGCCTCATCTCCTGGATCTGTGCCTCATGGGTCTTGGCCTCCTCTTCCAGGGTCTTCTTCAGGATGTTCACCTCCTGCTCACGCTTAGACCTGGATGGGGAAACCAAGGAAGTAGAAGCTGAGGCTGCTGGAATGATGCTGCCTGGGCTCTTCCCTGACTGGGGCACAGCACAGCATTTGTCTGCTCTGGGCTCCTTCTTTGGCCGTCCATGGCTCAGCCCCAGCTCACAGATACCCAGAGCACAGCCTTCTCCTCCCCTGCAGCCTCAGGACCCGCCCGCGTCAGGCCACCCCCACAGGCCTCCCCTTTGTAGAGAAGCTGCCCACTGTACCCAATGCGCTATCTGTCAAAAGGCCGGGCTCCGCCCCCATCTCCTCACCACCAGCCCACCCCACTCTGCCCTCAGAGCCTCCCCCGGGAAGCCCTGTAGCACACCTAAGCTCCTGCTGGGCAGCTGTGGAATCCAAAGTATCCTCCAATTCTGTCTTCAGCGCCTCCAGCTCTTCTCCAAGATCCCGTTTCTGCTTCTCAGCTTTGTTCCTAGAAGCTCGCTCGGATTCCAGGTCTTCCTGGAGCTCAGAAATCTGAGATTCCAGTTCCCGAATCTTCTTCAGGGCCATATTCTTCTGGGCAGCTTCTTCTTCCACTCTGCCAAAAAGATCAGTAATGTCAGTACGCAGCCGTTCATTCTCCCCTTCAGGAGCAGAGTCCGCAGAAGCGGCTCAAGGAAGCAGCCAAAGCCCCGTTTGGCTGTCAAGGTCGGGGCACTTGGGGTCGCTCTGTGAACCAGCATGCAAGGAGCCTGTAAGACTTGAGAGCAGCTGTACCCTGAGAGCAGGAAAGCAGAGGCACTGCTGTTTCATCTTCCAGGCTACAATTCACAGCTCTAACTGTTTTAAAAAATCCCAATGTTCGGTGAAAAGATAGAAGGAAGTAAGATGTGACAGTCCGATGACTGCGACCAAGTAGAAATGTGAACGTGGTTACAGCTCTGAGGAGCAAGGGGTGAAGATGCTGAGTGTGCCCCTTACACTAGCGCGTCCTCTGGCGAAGGGTGTGGATAGCCAGAAGTTATGCACGTGCACGGGACCGGGTGAGTATGGCAAAGGCTACTCACCTTCCGCTAATTTGCTGTGCATCTAAAACTAGTTTTGAAAAGTGTTTTTAAATGTGTGCCTATAGCCAAGAAATTTAAGATGAAATCTAAAATTTTAGCCAGTGAACTTTAAGGGACAGACAACAGCTGTGGACGACTGTTCTGGGATTACAAACAAATGACACATGAGACCATGCCTGCTCCAGGGGACAGGACCTATCTGGTCCCAGACCCAGTGCCAACAGGAGAGCAGATGGCCAGCTGCAAGCATGGCACTGGCCGGCTGGCCTCACCTGGTGGCCGGGGCTCACCTGGCCAGTGCGTTCTGCAGCTCCTCCTCCTTCTTGGCCAGCTGCATTTTGAGCTCGGCGATCTGAGCCTGGAGCTCGGCGATCTGGTCACTGAGGTCTGTGGAGTCTCCTTCCAGCTTGCGGCGGGTCTTCTCCAGCTCCTGCCGCTGCTTCTCCTCCCTGCGGAGGCGCTCTGCCCGGGAGGGGAGGGACAGAACACAAACCCTCAGGGGTCGCACGCATCGTGTCCGCTTCTACTTAGAGAAAAGGCTACTGAGCACTTCCTGGAGACACACAGTGTTCAAGGGAGGTCATGTACGACCTGTCTCTCTGCAATGCGTCCCCTGTTGTATGTGCAGGTACATTTACTTCATGGCTACTGCATGTTCTGCGTGAATCTGAGCTTATCTAGCAGAACTGCAGTGTAAACTCTGTGGATCCACAGAACGGCATCAGGACTCAGGATCTGGCTTTACAACATCCTGTGTGGCATCACTTAGGTAACTCATCAACCACAAGGGTAGGACTACAACCTGCTTCCCTAGGCTCGTAAGAGGTTCAAGGCAGTGCACATCTTAGCGCGCGGAGAACAGTGCCCAGCTCCCACTCCACTACGATGATCCTTCCTAGACTTCCCTCGTCGCTCCAGCGTGCGACTCTGAGCCTTCGCACGTCAAGGCTCCCAGGACGTACTCTTCTCCTTGGCCCAGAGCTCTCTCAGTGCATGTGCCACAACCCAGAATCTTTCTACACTTGCACGCACTGGAGCTGTGCTCGCCGTGCGCTGATGCACAGAGTCGCTGAGCGTCCTCGCCCAGGGCTCCCAGAGCACACAGCAAAGAGTATCGAGGGAACAGCTGGTCACAGGTGTGCGCGCTTCCGCCCGCCCTGGGAACAGCCAGTGGTGCCTCAGGCCACACACTGTTACATTCCCAGAGCAGCACATGTGCGCTCTTGCTAACATGGGTGTCACACTTCCTGTCTGTTAAGCTGGAGGGGCTGCCGTACAACCTTGGGTGACCTGGTTCTGCCTGGGGGAGGGAGGGCATGGAATGGAAAAGGGGACTCTGTATCGGCACCTCCCCCCCCCATGGCCTGCCGTCCTGTGTCCCACACTAATGGCAGGAACAGGCAGGACAGTGGCACCACACTGGCAGAACTCTTCCCAGCACTCAGCCTGTAAGGTTTTGGCCCTATGTTGCTCACTGGGCAGTCTGGGGTCCCCCGCCATGGCTGTTCCTCCTCTCAAGGGGCTATCCTGTCTTAAGGACCAGGGCTCCTTAAGGAGTCAAGGTTCTGGGGCGCAGGCTCCATGCACTTGTCACCTCGCCTCCAGGGAGGCGGTGACCTCTGGAGTAGCTCTCCAGCACTTTCTAGCTCATGCCTGTTCATGTGTTCAGGCCTTACAGACACCCTCCCACGGTGTCTCCCTCCTAAGTAAGGAAAGCACTGCCAAGGAGAGCAGTGTTGCTGTGACATGGCACACATGATGGGCTGGCCAGGGCAGGGTCAGACCCAGCCCCTGGAGAAGCCCGAGGGCTGCTGAGATGTACAGTGCCTGACGGCAGTTTCCCTGAACTCTCCTCATGCAGGGACCATCTAGCCGCCAGGGCCTGCAGCCCAAAATCCCGCGGGGCCAGGCGCCTCACCCTCCAGGTCAGTGATCATGGCCTCATGCTTGTTCTTGAGCTTGGCCAGGCTCTTGGACTTCTCTTCCTCTTCCATGAGGTTGGTGGTGAACTCAGCTATCCTGTCCTCCAGCAGCTTCTTCTCCTGCAGGGAGGGGCGTCAGGTCAGAGTTCAGTGTGGGCGGCGTACACACGCTTTCCTAAAGCATGACTGAATGGCAAGGCGGCGCCTCAAACACCCACCCGCGTGCGTTAGGGTTTCCTGGACCGCACGCCGCCAGCCCCGTGAAACAGCCGAGTCAGTTTCCACAAGACCTCAAACCCCGGAGTCCTGCAGTAACAGCTCGCCTCGCCTGCCCGCCCACCCCGAGCGCCTTACCTTGGCCAGTTTGCAGTTCTGGTCCTCCATGATGATCTGGTCCTCCTCCAGCTTCTTCAGCTTGGCCTCCGTGGTCACCTTCTCCAGCTGAAGCTTCTGCCGGGCACTCTCCTCCTCCTCCAGCTGCTCCTCGAGCTCCTGTGGGGAGGGGAGGCGCAGCCACGACGTGACGACTCGCTCCCTCTGGCACCCGGGCCTTGCAGCCCCAGCCCTGCCCTCCCACACAGAACCACTTGGCACCTGGATGTTCTGCTGCATCTTCTTCTTCTCAGCCTGCAGGTGCTGGCACCGCTCCTCCTCCTCCTCCACCCTGGCCTCGAGATCATGGCAGATCTCCTCCAGCTCCTGCTTCTTGGCGGTCAGGCGGGCCCGGAGCTCCTC
>PVIC010033173.1:0-20278 GCA_004025085.1 Thryonomys swinderianus
AAAAAAAAAAAAAAAAAAAAAAGAAATCTACCATCTTGCAGACAACTCTGTTTTTTAGTGGATTTTATTGGTACAGTTTATATGTACATGATCACAATCAACATTGAGAATTTATACCAGTACCCGACATGCCTTAATTCTCATTTTTACCAATTCCCCTGCCC
This sequence comes from Thryonomys swinderianus, assembly GCA_004025085.1. Classification (NCBI taxonomy): domain Eukaryota; kingdom Metazoa; phylum Chordata; class Mammalia; order Rodentia; family Thryonomyidae; genus Thryonomys; species Thryonomys swinderianus. The sequence goes on from PVIC010033173.1 coordinate 165, forward strand.
GTCCTACAACTTTCCACCCCCTATACGAATAAGCTTTTTATTCTTTTTTTTTTAACCATCAAATTTTCTTTCCCTTCTTTACTTACCCCTAAACTCCTTTTGCCTGTGAATATTTTCTTAGTATTTCACAGTATCTGTCATACATTTTGGGACTCATTTACATGGAGGCAACTCTTAAACCAAACTATAGGAGGGGCCAGGGGTTTAGGGCAGTGGTGTTGTGCCTGCCGAGCAAACAAATTGAAACAAAAACAACCACCACCAAACTGTCAGGCAGAGAGTATCAGTATTACCAGGGTTGGAAAGTTTCTTGGCAACAAAAGAATGATTGATAAGGATAGGAGGAAAAAGAAAACTAGAATACAATTCAGACATTTCCAAAGACTTAAACTGAAATGGTACAGGTCAGGTGGGTTTTTTTTTTTTTTCTTCTGTCTAACTAGTAGCTAGGCAAACTCAGTAGTGAACTGTTCTGACTTTGGTGTGCTTCAGTGTTTGTATCTGTAAAATCCATGACCCTCTCTAGGAAGCAGGAGCCCAGCTATCTCTGACCTATAGAAACCGGCTCTGGGCTGGAATCCCTGCAGCAGGGGGTCCGGAGTGTATTCCGCACCTCAATGAGAGTGAGAGACCGGCTAGTAGGCCAGGGAGCCTCCGCCAGCTGTAGCCCGCCTGGTTATTTACTTAACAAATGGTTTATTTCCTCAGCCACCTGTAAACCCTGCCTGGGTTGTAACAAAGCCCCTGCTGGCTTGATACAGAAAAGATCTCTACAGATTCTTGCATAGATTCCCTCCCGGCTCTTCTGTGCCTGGGGGCAGACACGAGGTCTCAGGGGTGTGTTTCTTAGTGAAGCCATTTTACCCCCCACCCCCAATCCAGTGTCCCAGCAAGTGCATAGACACCTCTCCTCCTGAGACTTCTTTCTGCTCTAACCTCCTCCTCTTCCACTGATGAGAGCCGCCTTGACCTCTCCCAGGTTTGCCTGTCACTTGGTGAGCCTGTCATGGTGTGAGGAGGACTCAAAGCTTTCGAAGTACTTTGGACACTTTAACTACTCATCTTAAGGAAGCCAAAATGTTTTACACTTAATCTGAGTATGAATATTCTAGCTCTGAAATCTTCCCCCAGAAGTTTAGAGCAGTGAACTAAAAAAAACAGCAGATGGGAAACCAGATGTGAGTCCCTTAGGGATGGCTCTGAATTTGCAGCTTCAGCAGGAGACATAAAACTAGGTACCTTGCTGTTGATTAACCTGGGAACAAGGTGTAGAGGAATGTGTCCAAGAACTGGAGTGTCACCCACTGTGATGCTAGACACCTGGGGTGACCTCAGTTGTTAGGGAGGCTGAGACAGTAGAGTTAAACAGACCAGCCCAGGCAGCCTAGCAAGACTATCTCAAAAAGTAAAAGGAGGGCTGGGGTTTTAGCTCAAGTGGTACTGTGCCTATCTTGGAAGCACAAAGGCCTGGGTTTAATCCCCAATAAGGGGGCGGGGTAAAAGGAGTTGGGGGTGTAGCTCTGTATAAGACCATGAAAGTGTGAATTATTCTTAAATTGAACTAGAAGGAGGATTTCTTTAAACAAAACACTTTGACAAAAGGAAAGAACAGCCTGTATTTCTAGTAGGAATAAGCATTACATTTTAAAGTAACGGATTGTTACACTTTTTATTATTTATTTATTTATCTATCTATCTTTTTTTTTTTTTTTTTTGAGACAGAGTCTCACTTTGTAGTTCAGGTTGGCCCTGAGCTCACTATGTAGCCCAGGAAAGCCTTGAACTCAGCAATCCTGTCTCTGCCTCTCGAGTGCTGGGATTGTAGGCATGAGCCACCATGCCCAGCTACACTTTTTTATTTTTTGAGATAGGGCCTTGTTTGTAGTCCAGGCTGGCCTTGAACTCCTGCTGATTACAGGCATGCTCCACCCTCACTAGAGGGCATTACTGGTAAACTTTTTTAACCCTCTTTATCTTACCTGGGTGTGGTTCAGGCAGCGTTGTATCCCCGGCCCATGGGAGGTTAAAGCTGTGGAGAATGAAAGATCAGAACAGGCCCTGGGCAATATGACAGGACTGTGTCTGAAAAGCTCAGGGAATGTAGCTCAGTGCAAGAACCCTGGGTTCTGTTCCCAGTACAAGAAAACAAAAAAAGGAAGGAAAGAAAAGTCCTGCTCCTCACTGGGTATGATGTATATCTGCAAGTCCGCCATTTGGGGAGCTGAAGCCGGAGGGGGGATTTCAAGGCCAACCTGCACCACATAGCAAGACCCTAACTCAAAACAAAACATTTTTCTTTGCTTTTCTAAGACAGAGTCTCACTATATAGATCAATAGTTCCTATATAAAAATTGCAGTTCCAGGGATTAATGAATCAAATGATTAATTAGAATGAAAACCCATTATGGAGAACAAGTGATATAAACAAAATTGGTGGTCATTGCTGGGCGTGGTGGCTCACGCCTGTAATCCCAGCACTCGGGAGGCAGAGACAGGCGGATTGCTGAGTTCGAGGCTTGCCTGGGCTACATAGTGAGGTCGGGGCCAGCCTGAACTACAAAGTGAGACCCTGTCTCAAAAAAAAAAAAATTGGTGGTCATTGGCAAGTTAGTGTGAGACAATCTCACCATACAGCCCAGGCCAGACTCCAGTTTGTTGTCATGTTCCTGCCTCAGCCTCCCGAGGGCTGGGATTACAGGCATGGGCCACCACACCCAGCCGTGTGAGGTTTATGGCACCTTTTTTCCATTGATTTTATATATATATCTATATATATCTATATAGATATATATTTAAAGTGTCCTGGATTAGGAAGAGGGAAGATAACTGACCGATTTGTGTTTGGTAGAGTCTACTGAAGGTTACAGATGTGAGAGATGTGGAAAAGTGTTTACCTACAAATACTACAGAGATAAGCACCTCAAGTACACGCCCTGTGTGGACCAGGGTGACCGGAAGTTCCCCTGCTCGCTGTGCAAGAGGTCCTTTGAGAAGAGAGACCGCCTGCGAATCCATGTTCTGCACGTTCATGAGAAGCACCGGCCACACAAGGCGAGTCCGGGGCGGGGTGGCCATCTGCAACCCGGAGCACTTGAGGTCAGACAGACAGATAGACTGACAGATGACTTCCGGCCGGGCTACTGGGGGCACTGAGCAGGGTGGGAACCGCCTCAGGAGGGAGTGGCCTCTGCCACGGTGTTGTGAAAGACATAGTTTGGAGCAGAGTCTAGAAAACCATCTGGGGTTTCTGATTCGTTCTGGAGGTGCAGGGACCGTGGGAGGGGCTTGGGTTGGGACACAGCTGCCTTTGGTCTTGGATAATTGCACCTCATCCTGGATCCAAAAGTTGTGCAGGTGTTTGTAGTAGTGCAGTTCGTAGTTTCTGCTTAACTTTTTCTTTTGGGGGCCACTTTTTTTTTTTTTTTTTGAGACAAGGTCTTGCTTTGTAGTTCAAACTAGCCCTAAACTCACTATGTAGCTCAGGCAAGCCTTGAACTCAGCAATCCTCCTGCCTCTGCCTCCCTGAGTGCTGGTATGACAGGGATGAGCCACCACACCTGGTACCGGTATGAGGTACTGATTGCTGGTGGGCGTGAGTCACCACGCGCAATATTGTTGTATGTGGTTAATGGGGATCGAACCAGGGACCTTGCCTGGCTAGGCAGATGCTGGAACCATTGAGCTCAATCTCTGGCCCACTGGGGGCCAGCTTGAGGCAGGGTGTCACAGTGTGTAGTTCAGGCTGGCCTCAAGCACAAGGTGATCCTCCTGCCTCAGCCTTCTGAGTGGAAGGAATATAGGGCTGTGCCACCAAATCCCCATCTGTTCCTTTTTGGTGATGTCAAGGATTGGCCCCAGGTCTCTCAAACTTGTTGGTGAGAGGCCCTACCTCAGAAATGGGTGTGGCCAGGGAGGAGCCCAGTTTGGGCCTTCAGATGACCTCAAGCTGTCACCTGCCTTCGCAGATGCCTGCTGTCTCCACCAGGCTTGGTGTAGAGAGGTTAAATCAAGCTTCGATCCAAGTTAGGGGGAGAGACAGACACATAGGATCTTGATTCCTGGCCCTGTTTGGGACCACTGGAGGAAGTAATGACATGGAGCCCTGCTTCCCTCATTTGAAAACTGAGAGCAAAATTTATAAAGTGGTCCTCACCCCCCCCCCAAGTTGAGGTTTCTTCTTAGTCAGACATTTAGTATCGAAGGTTCCGCCCAGTGGTAGAGCCCTTGAGCCTTTGCCTGCCTCACCTCAGGCCCTAGGAGCGACCCGGCTCCCCTCCTTCCCTGAACACATTCACAGCAGACTGTGGATGTAGCTCAGTGGTGCTGCTGCCTGCTTGGTAAGTGAAAGTCTTGAGTTTGATTCCTGGTTCCAGAAAGAAGAAAAAAATCTTGAGTATGATGAAGGTGTAGCAGCGTAGCCCTGATGTAGAGCAGCCCAAGTGCTCGCTTTTGGCGCTGGACTGGTTCGCCAGTCTGCCGCCAGCTCTGCAGTGGCAGGGAGGCAAATTTTTATTTTTATCTTAGTTTTTGGTAGTAGGAATTGAACTCAAGATCTTGTACTTGTGAGGCAGGTGCATTGCCACTGAGCTACTCCCCTGACCCTGGGGAAGCAAATTATGTTTAAGCCTGAATAAAGAAAAAACACAAGAAACAGAAGTGCTTTAAAGGAATGATTTTGTCTCGGTTTTGGGCTGTGGAAATTAAACGCCAGGAGCACATGCTTAACGTGGGCTCTACCAGTGAGCTACATCCCAGCCCGTAGATAAATGATCTTTAAGAAGAAAATCATTGATTTGCCAACATCAGAAAATGCTAGGTGTGCAACTAAAGGCTGCCAGCTGTCTTTCCACTCACCTAAACTCTTTCCTCTTCGCACAGTTAATTAGTTCAGATTAATGAAGGCCAGTGTCCCTGAAAAGTGACGTCAGTATGTCATATTCTTGTTGGAAGGTTTCTTCGTTGGGGTTAATTAGCACTGAGCCTTTTTTTTCATTCTGGTGAATTGAACCCAGGGCTTTGCGCACGCGAGGCAAGTGCTGTGCCTCTGAGCTGTATCCGCAGACATCTTAGTTTAGTTCACTTGATTTGGACCCAGGGCCGCACCAGACTGCCCTCAGCTTGGGGGTGGGGAGCGCACTGTGATAGGCACAGAATGACCTGGGGACAGCCCCACACACGGGGCGGCAGCAAGCCTACTTCACAGGGACGAAGACGTGACTTCACCGCTGCTCTTCTTGCTTTTTGCCTCAGTGCTCCACGTGTGGGAAGTGCTTCTCCCAGTCCTCCAGCCTGAACAAGCACATGCGCGTCCACTCTGGAGACAGACCGTACCAGTGTGTGTACTGCACGAAGGTAAGAGGGGCCCGCAGGGTGGGAGGGCACCGTGCCTAGCACAGAAGGGGTGGGCTTTTGGTAAATGTTAACTTGGTCCCCATTTCTACTCCTTGGTATACTCTTGTTTGCTAAAGAGGGTCAGCGATGGCCTCTTATTGGTACATTTGGACTATATGCTATTTAGACACTTGAGATTTGCAGGGATCTGATGATGAGAGACAGTGTCTCAGGATGAGAGTGTGGACTTGGCCAAGCGTCAGCCTCATGTCTAGTTGTCACCCCACTGTGCAACCTTGAGCAAATACATTAACTTTTTTTTTTTTTTTGAGACAGGGTCTCGCTTTGTAGTTCAGGCTGGCCCTGAGCTCACTATGTAGCCCAGGAAAGCTTGAACTGAGCAATCCTCTTGCCTCTGCCTCCTGAGTGCTGGGATTACAGATCTGAGCCACCACACCTGGCAAAATCCATTAATCTCTTAGTTGCTTAGTTTTCTTATTGGCAGAATGAGGGAAACAGTCTTTGCAGTTATTGGACTCCAGGAGTCGTTACAAGTAAAACTGCACAACTGCCTGGCATGATGTGGCCCCTACTAAGATGCGAGCTCCTACTACTGCTCTAACGTGTGAGAACTTGAGGTGGAGGAACGGTGAGGCCTGCTTCTAGAGAGACACTGCAGGTGTAGCCTCTGATCTGTGCTGCACAGAGTAGTTCTACTTGGGCAGGTTGTTGAGCACCTGTAACCTCAACGCTTGGGAGGCTGAGGTTGGAGGTTGTGAGTTTGAGGTCAGCCTGGACTGGGAGTTACTAGAAGAGAGATGATGTAAAATGCCACGTGCTTTGTTGGGACGGTGCAGCCTGTGCGTCCCGTGTGTGGCCGCGGCTACGTATGGCTATCTGAATTCACAGAGGAAAAATAAGTTAGAAATTCCATTCCAAGATGCACTAGCCACTTTTTTTTTCTCCTGGCACTGGGAACTGAACCCAAGGCCTTTCACACTCAGCTACACCTGCGCCCCTTTTTTATATTTTGAGGCAGGGTCTCCCTAAGTTGTTGGCTGGACCTGTGCTCCTGTCCTGGCTTCCCAGAGTGCTAGGAGTACAGATGTGTGTATCTATTCTCAGCTCACTAGCCATATTTTAGTTGATCGTTGGCCACCCATGCCTAGTGACCACCAAACTGGACAGCATAGGTCCAGTGCTTGCAACTGACTATAAACATACAAGTATCCCAAAATGTAGTTTCCTCTTAAGTTCCCACCTATTTGGGAGTACTGGGAGAGACTGTCATGGTGTTGTTTACATGCCCTACATTAACTTTAGAAAATAAAGGAAATATAGACTGTCTCTCTCAGTGGGACTTCTAAACACGCCAAGTAGGAGTGAAATATCTATTCTGCTAGGTTCAGGGAAAGTGGTACTTGTAGAGAAGAATCAGCATAGAATACCAGGGCTGAAACATAAATAACCATGAGGACCCCCCCCAACAGATCATAGAAAGGTGGCCAGAGGTTTGGGGGAGAAACACCTCCATTGTGTGGGGGGGGGGCGGTAACTGCTGTCCCCTGGGATTTCAGAGCAAGGACAAAATACCCCCTAAACCATCCTAATCCTCATGTTTGCCCTGCACTTCCAGCTAACCTAAAGAGGAAGGATGCTCTGAAGGGGAAACTGAGGCCAGTTAGGTCATTTGGTGACTTGGCATTCTGCTGATAAACATTCAAGTCTAGTTAGTTTCCAGAATGTCAAGCTTGTGACCTGACTCCCCACCAGGGAGTGGGGAGTTGTCAGGGGATCGTGCTCCTGAGATACCGCATTGTTAGCTGATTCCCTCCCAGCCCTATAGTAAGGCTCGCTAGTTTAAGCTCATGTTTTATATTATGCCAATGAACTGCCAAAATAAAGTCTTTTTTTTTTTTTTTACATTTTTCACATACCGCCAAGTGAACAAGTCAGAAAATTATACTGAAATGATTGAGAGCAAAGGTGATACCTAAGGGAAAGAGAAAAGGTGGTCAATAATATGTTTACAAAAATAGTAAAATGCCTGCAAATCTTAAAATTTACAACTGGGTCTGGTGTGTAGCTCAGTGGTGCAGCACCTACCTGGCAAGTGGGAGGCCTCAAGATTGATTCCAGATACAAAAAAAAAAAAGAAAGAAAGAAAGAAATTAAAATAAAAATTTACAGGGCTGGAGATTAAGCTCAAGGGTTAGCCCGCCAAGCAATTACAGAGTCTCTGGTTCAATCCCCAGTAACCACATACAACAATACCGGGTGTGGTGACTCACGCCCACCAGGAATCAGTACCGCATACCACACACAGTGCCAGGCTTGGTGGCTCATGCCTGTGATCCCAGCACTCGGGAGGCAGAAGCAGGAGGATTGCTGAGTTCCAGGCTTGCTTGGGCTACATAGTGGGCCCAGGGCCAGCCTGAACTACAAAGGGAGACCCTGTCTCAAAAAATAAAAAATAAAAATTACAGCTCATCTGGAAAATAGCTGGGTTCTTTGGAAACTAAATGTGTGCAGTACAGAGTGCAAAGGCCTCAAAGCCTAGGCATGAAGTGGAGGGTGGTGAGCTAGATGAGATTGGGCACGATTAGGGTGGTGTGGCCATAGACAGGGTGGTAAGTTACAGACCCCACCCAGGCCAGAAGGAGACCCCATCTCCGAAAGATCGGCCACTCAGGCAACTCCCTCTGACCCTGCAGCCGCCCTCAGCATTCTCCCGGGGAAAGCAGGTTTTTATGTCCACACAGGCCTGTAATAAATGCTGGCCTCAAACTAGACACAGCTCCTATATTCCTTAGTAGATCCAGAACCGAGTGGCGAGGGTCACACTTGCTGGACCTGGCTTGGCAACAGAGAAATGAACTCCTGGTGAAAACCCTACCTCAATGAGTCTCCAGAGTTATGCTGAGTGGGAAAAGCAAATCCCAGAGGGTTGCATATGGCATGGTCCCATTTATGTAGCGCTCTTGCTATGCTAAAGCTATAGATGTGGAGAACGAGGTAGTTAGCTGTCTGCACTGAAGAAAGTGAAGGTTGCCCTGGCCACAGCGGCAGTGTGGGCGTCCCGGGGTGGTAGTGTTCTGTCTCGATGCTGGGTATGATGCTGGGAGGTGGAGACACTGGGGAATGATGGGCAGTGGGTGTACAGAATTTGTTGCTTTTTATAATCAACTATAGACACAAACAAGTATGCTGAAATGTACAATTAGCTCTTTTATTTAAAAAAAAAAAGTAAAAGGATGGGCTGGAGGGTTAGCTCAGTGGTTCTGGTGCCTGCCTCGCAAGCACAAGGTCCTGAGTTCGATCCCAGTAACCACATACAATGCTGGGCGTGGAGACTCATGCCCACCCGCCATCAATACCACATATCACAGTGCCAGGCGTGGTGGCTCACACCTGTAATCCCAGCACTCAGGGAGGCAGAAGCAGGAGGACTGCTGAGTTTGAGGCTTGCCTGGGCTACATATACATAGTGAGCTCAGGGCCAGCCTGAACTACAAAGCGAGACCCTGTCTCAAAAAAAACAGTAAAAGGAAACAATGAGGTATTGATCTGTGTATGACTCTGGCCACGATCAGCCTCTCCTTTGGTAATGCAGTTTGTCTTTGGTGTATTCAGAATTGCTTGGTAAGTGTTGGTTCCTGGGTTTCCTGTCAGATCCCCACACACACCAGGAATCGAATCAGGACCTTGCGTTTGGTAGGCAAGCAGCTGCAGCACCCCTGGGTTCACTGGATTGCATCCCTGGCCCTTATGCCAGATTTTTAAAACTAAAGTCCCCAGGGATGTCAGATACTAACAACCGTGGCTGTCATATCCTGTGCTCCCCAAAAGTAGTCAGGAATGGCTGGGGAGGTAGCTCAGTAGTGCCATGCCTGTTTGGCAAGTGTAAGGTCCTGAGTTTGATCCCTGATACCTCAAACAAACAAAAACAAGCCAAGATGACGAATCAGCTCAGTCCTTTTTGATTAAAGCTGCTGCTTTTGCCATGAATGTTCTATAGCTTTGAAATCCAGGATTCATCAATTAGCAAACCAAGGGGCAGCGTACATTAGTGACAATGAAACGAAGCCTGTATGGATGGGTGGTCCAGACAGCAGAAGTCGTTTTTCTTTTCTCTGCCCTCTGCAGAAGTTCACTGCATCCAGCATCCTCCGGACACACATCAGGCAGCATTCGGGGGAGAAGCCCTTCAAGTGCAAGCACTGTGGCAAGTCTTTTGCATCCCACGCTGCCCACGACAGTCACGTCCGTCGCTCGCACAAGGAGGAGGAGGGCGGTGCCTGCAGCAGCTGTGGGAAAGTCTTCTCGGATCAAGAAGCCCTCGACTCCCACATGAGGGCTCATGAGGACGGCTTGTCCTCGGAGTGTGGAGCCCTATGAAAACAGGACTTGGACTCTCCGGTTCTGGTTATGGGTGCGTCACAGGATTACATGGTCATAATATTAAATGAAAAATGGGGAAAAGAACCTGCCAGCATGCAGAACTCAGCAGGCGGAGCGGGGCTTCTGTGAGCAGGCTTCCCACAAAATGTTAGCAGGCATAGAATGTGGAGGGCTGAGGAGGAGGGGAGAGATCGAAGGAGACAGGACCCGAGGGTCCAAACACAGCACCCGTCCTAAGAGCGCCACGATGTCCCTGCATTTCAGGGCCAGCACAGAGCCCTGGATTTCCTGTGGAGGGGAAGCAGCCCTCTGCCGTTTGACTTGGGCCCCTAGATGTTCCATGTCTCCCCACCCAGTCTTCAGTTTGTTCATACAACACATCTTTTCCCTGATTCAAGCTGCAACTTAGTATAATTAAGCCTTTAGATGTGAATTAACCTTTTATCTTTATTTGGGTTCATTTTAAAATCTTCGATCCTGCACACCCCTCCCCCACCACATAGTACATGGCAGATACCATACTTAGCACCAAACAAAGCAACTTACAGGGACTAGTGTTGGTTACTCACTCTGCCAGCTGTGACCTATGCCAACAGGGGAAGAAAAATTATAACCAAGCAAACAAAGGCTAAACACAAACATTTACATTGTTCTTTTAAAACTTGATTTCATTTCTGATAAATAAACTGGACTTCTTTTTAAAGTATTGGCAATGAGTTTGTCACGGTATCACAGGATGGGGAAGGACAAGCCCTGTGGAAAGAGATGTGCAGGCCGCGCCCTCCCAGGACTGAAGGGGAGTCAGGATCTGATGTGAGGCAGATGTGCCCCATGGGAGTGGTCAGCCAAGCTCTCGCTGTTAGCTGTAGAGCACAGACCCCTGAGTTCATGGCTTTGCAGATGAGGAATTGACACAAGATGAAGGAAGCGGCATGAGGTCACCAGAACCTCGAGCAAAGCCAGCTCTGCCGAACTCCAAAGGCTGTGGCATCTGTGGGTCCAGAAGAGAAAATCCACTTTCTACCACACTCCTCCCCACCCCCGCCTTTTTTTTTTTTTTTTTGAGAGTGTCTCACTCACTTTGTAGTTCAGGCTGGCCTGAGCTCACCACTGTGCAGTCCAGGCGTGCCTCAAACTCAGCAATCCTGCCTCTGCCTCCTGAGTGCTGAGATTACAGGCGTGAGCCACCATGCCTCGTCTTGTATGTAGTTATAAGAGATTGAGCCAGGGACCTTGCGCTTTCAAGGCAGGCACTGGAACCACTGAGCTAAATCCTTGGCTCCTGAACATTATTTTTAAATTAAAGGAAAACAAGTAATCAGAAACTACTGTATTATTGCTTCTCGGCCTTTTGGCTAAGATCAAGTGTAGAAACTACTGTGAATAACTGAATGCATTGAACATCTCAGATTATTTGATTGGGATGTAAATTGTAGCAAAGAGGTAGTTTTGTTTATTTTTTGTTTGGTTTGATAGTCATTCACTCACTGCCTAATAAGCACTTAATAGAGCAGTTACATATATTTCTTGAGTAATTATCTGAAATTTTATGTTTCTTTAAAACGTTTATTTCAAAAAGATGCATATTTTATCTCCTAAAGGTAATTGGAGCCAGCTTATAACAATGAAAAGGGACTTGGGCTGAGGCAGGAAGATTTCTGCAAATTTGAAGCCAGCCTAGTTCACAAAGTGAGTTCAAGGCCCGTCTGAACTAGGTAGCAAGACAGTCAAAAATGGCTAAACAGGGCGGAGATTTAGCTCAGTGGTTCGGGCGCCTGCCTAGCAAGCACAATGTCCCTAGTTTGATCCCCTGTAATCAGGTAATCACATACAATACCAGGCGTGGTGGCTCACACCCATCAGTGACCAGTACCACAGCCATAAACACAGGGTTTAGTGGCTCAAACCTGTAATCTCAGCACTTTGGGAGACAGAGGCAGGAGGATTGCTGAGTTAAAGGCTTTGCCTGGGCCACATAGTGAGCTCAGTGCCAGTCTGAATCACAAAGCGAGATCCTGTCTAAAAAGAAAAAAAATGGCTAAACAGTAAGACTTAACAATACAGATTTTGTGTGTGTGTTTGTTTGTGACAGGATTTCAATAATTTAGGCTGGCCATGAATTCACAGCAATCCTGCCTGATCCTTCCAAGTGCTGGTACTATGATTGTGTGCCACCCCACAGGGCCTAACAATATAGATATGGGAGTTGGATAAACTTGTATTTATCCTCTATTTCCTCACTGTATAATGTTTTTTTTGTTTCTTTTTTTTTTGAGACAGGGTCTCACTTTGTAGTTCAGGCTGGCTCTGAGCTCACTATGTAGCCCAAGCAAGCCTGGAACTCAGCAATCCTCCTGCCTCTGCCTTCCGAGTGCTGAGATTACAGGCATGAGCCACCACACCCAGCACTGTGGTATGTGGTATTGATTGTTGGTGGGCGTGAGTCTCCACACCCAGCATTGTATGTGGTTACGGGGATCGAACTCCGGACCTTGCGTTGCAAGGCAGGTGCCGGAACAAATGAGCTAACCCTCCGGCCCACTCACTGTATATTGTTTTATGACTGTTTTGTTCAAGCACCCATAAAATAATGTAGTTATTATGTTGTCTATATAGTAGATGAGATTAATAGATATTTCTTCCCATTAAGCTGTCAAGACAAGGGAATCAGGATTATGCAAATGTTGCTGACAATGTATCTTTTTTGGGGGTGGGGGTTAGGTGTCACTACATCCTTAAGGCTGACCTTCAAATCATTTTATAGCCCAAACTGGTCTTGAGTTTGAAGCAATTCTTCTGCCTCAGCCTCCTGAGTGCTGGGTTTATAGGCTTGTGTCACCACACCCTATTGATAATGAATTGATTGATGAATTAAAATACAAATGCTAGCCTTACCCATTTCCTACTGAATCGAAGTCTGGGAGTGGGCCACAGCAGCCAGTATGCAGTTTGGGAACCATTGCTTATTAGATTTCTCCCAGTTCCTGCAGCATAGTAATGGAAGAAATTTAGCAGCAAGGTGACTGGCAGAACCCCAAAGCCACCTTCAAAAGAATGTAGTAGAGACACAGCATAGTGTGCTCATGGGAATAACAAACACCCAGAGGACACACTGAGCTGTATAACTTGGAAACATGGTTACTATGGATGGAGTAAGATACTTTCTCGGCTGGCTTATACTTTTTCTTTTCCTTTCCCCACCTCCCTCTACATCTAATTACAAATATCTATCCACTTGTTAGAATATAAATAATGTATTGAAAATAATGTAAAAAAAACACCGTTTGAAACCCTGAAAAAACAACTAGGCTTAAAGTAGACTGGTGTGCCTGATATCGATGGCTTTAATGCGTCCTCAGGATGCCCTGGCAGCAGGGCTGGTGGCTGCAGCAGACAAAGCTGCCAAGCAGCTAATGTCAGGTCTCTGGGCCTGCAGCAGCTCGGTGCTGGGGCCAGAAAACCAATTTAGGTTTACCCGGGGGGAGGCCCGGGGTGCCACCCACAGTGGAATAGTTGGAGGTTGAACCACAAATACTGTCCTGGACCAATTTTGCGCAGTTTTTTCTTTCTTTCTTTCTTTCTTTCTTTTTTTTTTGGCGCAATTTAGACTTGAGAAGTTTTAGGTGCTTTTAGAATTCCTTGACTCTTTTTTTTTCCTTTGACTCATATCAGCAAGGGATGAATTGAACTGTTAAAAACCCTATCCCAAACTCAGGAGAATGAATTTGTACACTGGATTCTTTCAATAGATACTAGATACTATAATAGCAGAATACCTTACCATGGATATTTTTGTTGCTGTCAATAGAGCAATATTAGGGCTGGAGGGTTAGCTCAGTGGTCCCGGCGCCTGCCTCGCAAGCTCAAGGTCCTGAGTTCGATCCCCGGTAACCACATATAATGCTGGGCATGGAGACTCACACCCACCAACAATCAACACCACATACCACAATGCCGGACGTGGTGGCTCACGCCTGTAATCCCAGCACTCAGGAGGCAGAGACAGGAGGATTGCTGAGTTCGCGGTGGCTTGCCTGGGCATCATAGTGAGCTCAGGACCAGCCTGAACTACAAAGCGAGACCCTGTCTCAAAAAGCAAAAAAAAAAAGAGCAATATTAGAATAACTACTTTTTTTCTCCAGCATAACTATTATTATTTTGAAAGAGAAGGCATTAATACTATGGAGTCCAATGTGGTAGTACATATCCCAGCCAGTCAGGAAGCGGAGGCATGCTGTGCCTTGTGTCCAGATCTCCCCCAAAGCCTCATCCAGTCTTCAGAGGCAACTGAATCCACAATGTGTGATGCTCAGATTAAGGGGGTGTGGTTACATGTGAGCAACTGCTTTGGCAGTGTTCTACTCCCTGTAGTTTGGATGGGGGACAAAAGGGGTAGAAAGATGCTGTTAAAGATCCTTGCTGCTTTGCTCCCATCTGTCCTCCATGAACAGCTTCTCCTATGCTGCCCTGCCTTGGAGTCAGCCAATTACGGAATGAAACTTTTACAAACTATAAGCCAAATAAACTTCCCCGTTAACTTTGGGTGTCAGGTATTTTGTCTTAGCAATGAGGGAAAAATAACTAACACAAGGCATGAGAATCTGACAAACAAAACCACAGTTTTCTACATTATTTAAAGAGATCACACAGCAGCTTCTATGGCTCTGTGATCTACAGGAAAAACGTGGAGAACCCTGGAAGGCACAATGAAGCCTGTGATCTCCAAGGAAATACGCCCATGTGAGCCTTCTGGAGTGGAACTGTTGAGACTTTCTCGACTTTTAGAGATAGAAAAAAATGCATTTTGCATTAAAGAACATCTTGAATCTTTTGGAGGATGGAGTGGAATCCTATGCCTTAGATCTGGAATGTGCCCTAAACGCTTCATGTATTCAGAGGCTTGGCCTTTGGAAGGTGATTGTACTCATGGGTTGCTTAACCGATTGGTGGGCTTAAGGCTAAACACATTAGGAGACTGGGCCTGGCGGAAGGGGCTGTCCTTCGGGTGACCTGGACAATGTGTGTCCTGCTCGGCTTCTTCCTTTGTGTTCTGCTTCCTGGGTGCCATGTGGGCAGCACTCTCTTCTGCCCAGGCCCTTCCTCCAAGCTGTTCCTGCCTTGGAGCCAATGGCTATGGACGGAAGGTCCTGAAACTGTGAATCCAAGTGAATACCTCCTCTTCTGGGTTGTGAGTGTCAGATACTGTGTCTTCCTGGCAAGGCTCAGCGCTCAGGTTTCGGTCTTTTTTTTTTTTTCTTTTTTTGAGACAGGGTCTCGCTTTGTAGTTCAGGCTGGCCCTGAGCTCACTAGGGTGCCCAGGCAAGCCGCCGCGAACTCGGCAATCCTCCTGTCTCTGCCTCCCGAGTGCTGGGATTACAGGCGTGAGCCACCACATCCGGCATTGTGGTATGCGGTGTTGATTGTTGGTGGGCGTGTCTCCACGCCCAGCATTATATGTGGTTACTGGGGATCGAACTCAGGATCTTGCGTTTGGGAGGCAGGCGCCGGAACCACTGAGCTAACCCTCCGGCCCCAGGTTTCGGTCTTGTATAGGCTGGCTCTCTGGGGATGGATGGCCTTCCTCATATGATGGTTTCTGCTGGCTTTTGGTGAGGCCAGGTGTATGCAAAGATAAGCCCCAGGTCTGGGTTACTTGAAAGTGGACAAGAGTAAAAAATCTGTTTCATCACTTTTTTTTTTTTTTAGATGGGTCTCGCTTTGTAGTTCAGGCTAGCTCTGAGCTCACTATGTAGCCCAGGCAAGCCTCAAACTCAGCAATCCTCCTGCCTCTGCTTCCCAAGTGCTGAGATGACAGGCGTGAGGCCCGGCACTGCGGTGTGTGGTATTGATGACTGGTGGGCGTGAGCCACCACGCCCAGCATCGTATGTGGTTACCTGGATGGAAATCAGGACCTTGCACTTGTGAGGCAGGCGCAGAACCACTGAGCTAATCCTCCTGCCCTGATGTGTCTTTTGTATACTGTGGCTCAATTAACCATCTTTAAATTATTTAATTTAAATCTAAATTATTTCTCCGTGATAACTGTTTCTGAATCTGAAATTGAGCATGTGCATTAATCGAACAATACGCTCTGTTTTATTGTCCTGAGGCCGTCTCCCCATGTTTTCCAAACTGGCCTCAAGTTGGTGTGGCCCTCAGCTCCTTGGACATTGGGATTGCAGCGTGTGCCGCCGTGGCCAGCTATGTTCAGTTTTCAATCCTACCCAGGGAAAAGAGCTGAATGTTTTCCTTCAGCAACTAAATAAATAGATTCACTATCAGAAAAGATAGTGCTTTTCATTTGGTGATGCAAAGACTTTTCAGCCTATTGCTTTAATGATATGAAAGTAATTAAAAAGTACAGTACTTTGAAATAAGATATTTGGGTTTCACTAGTAAGAGAGTGTTTAGGGAGAATGTGGTTCTAATTTCATGAAACGATCTCAGGATAAATATTCTTTTTAAAGTCCTGCTGTTTCTTCTTTCTTTCCTTTCTGTTTTGTTTGTTTCTGTGACTCACTTTGTAGTTCAGGCTGGCCCTGAACTCACTGTGGAGCCCAGGCTGGCCTGGAACTTGCAGCAATCCTCCTGCCTCTGTCTCCCGAGTGGTGGGATCATAGGCGTGACCACCATGTCCGGCTTTCCTGCTCTTTCATCCTGCATGGTCTAGAGTCTTATCTGGGCCTGGAGACGCATGATTATGAGCCTAGGTACTTAGGTAAGAGAATCTCAAGCAGAAGGTCAGCCCGGGCTACACAGTGAGATCCTGGCTCAGAAGACAAAAACAAAAAAAAAATTTTTTTTTTTGAGACAGGGTCTTGCTTTGTAGTTCAGGCTGGCCCTGAGCTCACTATGTAGCCCAGCAAGCCTGGAACTCAGCAATCCTCCTGTCTCTGCCTCCCAAATGCTGGGATTACAGGCGTGAGCCACCACGCCCAGCACTAAAAAAAATTTTTTTTTGAGACAAGGCCACACTATGTAGACCAAGCTAGACTCAGACTTGTAGAGAGCTTCTTTCCTCAGCCTCCTGAGTGCTGGGATTACAGAAGTTTACCGACAGGGGTCCCATAAGTAGGAAAAAGGTAAGATAATGGCTTCTTTCAGCTTTTTTTAGAAGTGAATCTCAGCACTTGAGAGGCTGAGACAGAAGAACTGCCACAAGTTCAAGGCCAGCCTGGGCTAAACAGTGAGTTCAAAGCCAGCCTAAACTAGTAGCAAGACCCAGTCCCAAAAAACAACCAAAAGTTGGGGCTGTGACCACAGCCTTAACAATCAGAAAGACAAAGGCAAAGAAACTCAGGGAGGTCCTAACTGGTGTGTGTGATCAACGTAAGGGCCTTTACTTAAACCTTAACTACTTATCCCCGAGCCTTCCACCCATGCTCACCCTCCACCAAACACCAGGAAATTCCTATGACTGCGCATGCTCCGAAGAGACCCCCCCCCCACGGAGGACCCTGCAACACCCCCCCGCCCCCGCAGGAAGGAGTTCAGCCCAAGGAGCTGCGGGGAGGAGCCCAAGTATTTTGCTTTCCAGTGCTACCTACTTGTCGAAAACCAAGTTTCAGTGTGTGGGACTCACGTTGAGCATGCAGAGCGCCAACCTACAAAACTAGATCCCAGGACAGGTAGTCGGCAGGGAGAACAGGGCAGACGCTGGGACCAAGATGCCCGGATCCCTGGTGGGGAGAGAACCAGAGGTCTGGGCTCTGGAGTAGCAGCAAGTCGGAATTCCAGGCGCCTTCTCTGCTTTCCTCTGTCAGGCAGAGGCGAGGGAAAATGAGGACCAGAAGAGAGATCAAACCGTGGGTTTAGTCCCCAGGTGGCCATGTGGATACATTCGGGGCCAGACAGACACAGGAATGGTGGGGAAGACAGGAATTTAGCGCTGCACTGGCCCTGGACGGGCTGCGGAGGGGTGGTGTAGTCGGTCCTGGGGTTGCGTGACATAGCCTTCGTGGTGGCTTCGTGCACCGTGGGTGTGACCACAGCCTTCCTCTTCCTCCTCCTCACTCTCATCGAAGGCCCGAGGTTTCTCATAAATATAGCAACCTTTTTTTTTTTTGAGACAGGGGTCTCGCTTTGTAGTTCAGGCTAGCTCTGACCTCACTATGTAGCCCAGGCAAGCCTCGGACTCAGCAACCCTCCTGCCTCTGCCTCCTGAGTGCTGGGATTATAGGCGTGAGCCACCACGCCTGGCAATATAGCAACCTTTTGATGAGCGCCGTCCATCATGTCACTCGTCCGCTCCACCTTCTTGTCCAGCTTCCGTTTCCGAAGTTTGCAGGTTCGGCTCTGGTGCTCGGGTTCAGTTGTCTCAGGGTTGGTCTCACTCAGCCCTGGCTCTGCCTCGGCCGTGGCAGAGGCAGAGGAAGGGAGGAAAGCGCAGCAACACACTTCTCTTTTCTGTGTCTCTGAGTTCTAAGAGAGTCAGTAACCGATTCAGAGTAGTAGCCAGGATCCTCCGCCTTTTTTTTCTCCTCCGGGGACTCTGCTTTCCCACCCTGGGGATGGATAACCTGACCCCCCCACCTCCCGGTCTGCAGTCCCCCCAACAAACTGTGTTCTTAGTTTACACTTGGCTTTTCTTTTCTTTTTCTTCCATCCTTTTCTCTTTCTTTCTTTCTTTCTTTCTTTCTTTCTTTCTTTCTTTCTTTCTTTCTTTCTTTCTTTCTTTCTTTCTTTCTTTCTTTCTTTCTTTCTTTCTCTCTTTCTTTTTTTTTTGAGACAGGATCTCGCTTTGTAGTTCAGGCTAGCTCTGAGCTCACTATATAGCCCAGGGAACTCAGCAATCCTCCTGTCTCTGCCTCCCGAGTGCTGGGATTACAAGCGTGAGCCACCACGCCCGGCACCAGAACTCTGATTTTTGACATACACTACTTATGTAAATTTCTTGGGCTTTATTTAACATTAGGGGAAGTCCTTTAGATTCACAAGATTTATTCTGGAGGTTTTTCTAGTGAGGTATTTTGTGTTGAAAGCAGTTTTCTATCAAGAAAAGAGACTATCAAAGGGAGTGCCATCCTGTTCCTGACCTGTAATCCTAGCACCCTGGAAGGTTGAGGCAGGAAGACTCCATGTTCCAGTCCAACCTGGACAATGTACTCATTTGGCAAGATCTTATCTCAAAACTTAAAAAAAGGGCTGAGGATGTAGTTCAATGCTTAAAATGTTGTGTTCTTCATTTTTCTTTCACGTGTCTCCTGCTTGGCATCTATAGAGCTATGTGAATTATTATTTCTGTTTTGTTTTGTTTTTGTTTTTTGCCTTTTGGAGACAGGTTCTTGTTTTGTAGTTCAGGCTGGCCCTGAGCTCACTATGGTGCCCAGGCAAGCCGCCGCGAACTCAGCAATCCTCCTGTCTCTGCCTCCCGAGTGCTGGGATTACAGGTGTGAGCCACCACGTCCGGCATTGTGGTATGTGGTGTTGATTGTTGGTGGGCGTGTCTCCATGCCCAGCGTTATATGTGGTTACCAGGGAATCGAACTAAGGACCTTGCGCTTGCGAGGCAGGCGCCGGAACCACTGAGCTAACCCTCCGGCCCATGTGAATTATTTTTTAAGAGCTAATAAAAATATTAGGTACTGGGCTGGAAATTTAGCTCAGTGGCTCTGGCACCTGCCTGGCAAGCACAAGATCCTTGGTTTGATCCCCAGTAACTACTTATAGCAATACGGGGTGTGGTGATTCATGCCCACCAACAGTCTGTACCATAAACCACAGTGCTGGGCTTGGTGGCTTATGCCTGTAATCACAACACTCGGGAGGCAGAGGCAGGAGGAGTGCTGAGTTCAAGACTTGCCTGGGCTACATAGCGAGTCCAGGGCCAGCTTGAACTACAAAGTGAGACCCTGTCTCAAAAAAAAAAAAAAAAAGTACTGTTTTAGGATTAGATTTGTGACTTTTCCTCTGTGTGTGTGTGTGTGTGTGTGTGTGTGTGGTTTTTTGGAGACAGGTTCTTACCAAGCTGCCCAGGCTGGCCTTGAACTCATGGCAGCCCTCCTGCCTCAGCCTCCAGAGGACTGGGACTTCTGGCCTACACTGTGACAGCAGGTTCTCATTCTTTTTTTTTTTTTTTTTGAGACAGGGTCTCGCTTTGCAGTCCAGGCTGGCCCTGAGCTCACTATGTAGCCCAGGCAAGCCGCGAACTCAGCAATCCTCCTGGCTCTGCCTCCCGAGTGCTGGGATTATAGGCGTGAGCCACCACACCCGCACTGTGGTATGTGGTATTGATTGTTGGTGGGCGTGAGTCTCCACGCCCAGCATTGTATGTGATTTCCGGGGATTGAACTCAGGACCTTACACTTGCAAGGCAGGCACCGGAATCACTGAGCTAACCCTTGGGCCCAGGTTCTCATTCTTTTTTTTTTTTTTTTTTGCT
>PVIC010033174.1:0-20278 GCA_004025085.1 Thryonomys swinderianus
CAGTCTGGCCCTGAGCTCCCTGTGTGGCCCAGGAAAGCCTCAAATTCCTTCAGTCTCTGCCTCTGCCTCCCGAGTGCTGGGATTACAGGCGTAAGCCACCATGCCCAGCTTCACTTTTGGACTATAACCTCTTTTTAAGGCAGGCTTCATCTTTTCTATCATCATTGGCATGTGCTTTATCCATAAAAGATGCTCTTGAACATAAATGGTACCAGCAGGTCCAGGCTATAGGTTGTAGTATGTTAATTATTGCTTTGTTGGCTATCTTTAAATAGATGCAATGGATCCACTCCTCTCTGGGCTCCACATCCCACAGCAGAGTCATCCCTCAGGATCTTTAGCTCCTCCACATCACCCAGTGCAGCCTGTTCCTGTGAACAGACAAATGAATCCAGCTAATTTTCCCCAGCTACAGCAACAGCAGCAGCATCAGCAACAACAGCAACAGCAACAACAACAGCAGCAGCAGCAGCAACAGCAGCAGCAGCAGCAATTGCAGGCCAGACCCCCACAGCAACATCAGCAGCCACAGCCACAGGGGATTCGACCCCAGTTTACTGCCCCAGCTCAGGTGCCTGTTCCTCCAGGCTGGAACCAGCTGCCTTCTGGAGCCCTTCAGCCTCCTCCAGCCCAGGGTTCTATGGGCACAATGACTGCAAACCAGGGGTGGAAGAAGTCTCCCTTGCCTGGCCCAGTCCAGCAGCAACTCCAGGCAAGACCATCCTTAGCCACAGTACAGACACCTTCCCACCCTCCCCCTCCATATCCCTTTGGCAGCCAGCAAGCCTCACAGGCCCATACAAACTTTCCTCAGATGAGCAACCCAGGCCAGTTCACAGCTCCTCAGATGAAGAGTATGCAGGGAGGGCCCTCCAGGGTTGCAACCCCCCTGCAGCAGCCCCACCTCACCAACAAGTCTCCTGCCTCCTCACCCTCCTCCTTCCAGCAGGGATCCCCTGCATCCTCCCCAACGGTTAACCAAACTCAGCAGCAAATGGGACCAAGGCCACCTCAAAATAACCCACTTCCCCAGGGATTTCAGCAGCCCGTCAGCTCTCCAGGTCGGAATCCTGTGGTTCAACAGGGAAATGTGCCACCTAACTTCATGGTGATGCAGCAGCAGCCACCAAACCAGGGGCCACAGAGTTTACATCCAGCTCTAGGAGGTGAGAAACACTGAATCTATTTATATCAGTAAATTTGCTAGCCATAGATCTAAGTAGAACTTTAGTTTTTAGCATTAATAGAGGAAGTGAAATAAGAGTATAATTATTTGTTTTGTGAAATGGTGGTGACATTTAACAGTTAACTTGATGCATTATTATCTTGATACATTATGAAGCATCTTACTGGTTATATGTAAGCTAGCTCTTTAGATTAAAAATGCAGGTAAAACTCAATATAGAAATTTTGTTTTTCAAATTATTTTTTGCTTAATCTTGTACTAGTAAATTGTCGAGAAGAAACATGCAATTTATTAACAAATTTCTCAGCTGTTGAAAAAATTAAGGTTATGCAGTACAGCAAAAATGAAAAGATACTACAGCACTTATTGGGGAAAATGCCCTGCTATTTAACAATTTTGATAATCCTAGTTAGTAAAATATTAAGCATGGTATTTGTTTAAGTTTGATTAAAGTATTAAAGGGGAATAAGTTCAGAAATCATTGAATTTATAGATTTATAATGCCAATGCCTGCTCCTTAGAGAGGGAATTCCACTAGTTATACCTAAAGGAGATTTATTTATTTATTTTGTAAGGTGCCTCTTGTATGAAGAAAAAGCAATGGAGCTTAATGTGTGAGAGGTAAAACGATTACAGTAAAACTTATCCATCTCCATGTTTATTATTTATTCTTATTAATCATTGATCTAGTGCACATGAATGTGCTTGGAGCTTTTCAGAAAGGTATAGAGAATGTCAGTAATACTGTCATGTGATAAGCATATCCCCACCAAAAGACACCCATTGCCTACCCAGAAAAAACCCTTGCATCTTTAATACAACATAGCAAAGGCATGTTCCCATGGTTTCTGGTGAAATTAAGTTGCTCATCAGTCTTCACTCTGTTACAATTAGTTTTGTTGACATGCAGGCTGTAATATTTGAAACCTAAGAAGTTTTAGAAAATGCTAGAACGTTTCAGCTCCAAACTTCACTGTTCTGGGAATCTGGCCCTGGATCGGTGGAAGCTGTGTAGTCCCTCCTGCAAATGTGATTACTGATTTCATTACAATAGAATCATGCAGATGGGGACTTATCACTGGTAAAGAGAGGATATTTGTCTACAGAGTTTTTCAAGGCATTGAAAATTTGCCCCTTAAGCAAAATAAATAGACAAATACAACAAAAATTTAAGTGAGCTTTAGTTCTTAATTCTTTCATAGAGTAGATGATATGCTCGCCTAGGTGATCTGGCCACATCAAGGCCTATATTTTAAAAACTGATTGGGTCTAAGATTCTTATTACAAATTTGTTTTCTAAAATTAGGCCTTCCTAAAATGAAGTGATATTTGAGTATGATTCCAATAGATCATGGTTTTTGGT
Organism: Thryonomys swinderianus; assembly: GCA_004025085.1. Taxonomy (NCBI): domain Eukaryota; kingdom Metazoa; phylum Chordata; class Mammalia; order Rodentia; family Thryonomyidae; genus Thryonomys; species Thryonomys swinderianus. The sequence goes on from PVIC010033174.1 coordinate 2,550, forward strand.
ACCATAGCTATCAGAATCACAGTAAAGGAAATCAAATAATAAGTTTAATGTAGCCTCACTTTGAAGCTCCTGTGAACTATTTCTAATCTCCTGTCCCTTCCAAAGAGATAAGTGTAACATTGGGGGGAAATTTTCTGCAAAGGAGATTGTCACCTATTTCCCTCAGATTGGGAGAAAAAAAGTCACCTAACCTTGATACCAGGACCCAGCTCTCTGTTTTATAGTATTTAATATCAATTTGTTTGAATATGAGAGAATTTAGCATACTGCTTTGGTGCCTGTGTTAAAGTATGTAAAGTTTTGAAATCCATTGTATTACAGAGAAAAGTGAGCCCTCAAACCTTGCTGTGGCATGGCCTCAGATCACATTTAGGAAGCAGATTGCCATCTTCTCCTTGGCATGTTCTAAGTGTAAATTTTTCAGTATTTCTTTTTCATTTTGACAATGCTCATGTAAGAGATTGTGTTGATTTTTTTAACCATCTTTCCCAACCTTATTATTAAAGATCCTACCTGTGTGACAGAGAGAGCTAAGCCAGTGGAGACTTCATGCAGCTCATCCTTCCTTATTCATTCCATATTTAAGCAAGAGTATAAATTTACTAGGTAACTGCCTTACTCATTGTTTTCTATTAAGGAATGCCTAAACGCCTCCCACCTGGCTTCTCAGCAGGACAGGCCAATCCGAACTTTATGCAAGGTCAGGTGCCTTCTACCACAGCAACCACCCCTGGGAATTCAGGAGCCCCCCAGATACAAGCAAATCAAAATGCCCAGCATACAGGTTTGTTTTCTGTTATATGTTTAAAATATGTATGGAACATTGTGTAGTACATATCTTGAAAGGAAACAGGTTAATTTGTCCTGCTGTCTTGCCTTTCTTTCAGATGTACAAGTACTGTAGTCTTTCAGAACAATAACTCCTACATGGAAAATAGGTAAAATGTCTCAGACCATAGAAGCAGCTATGTAAAGGAGATAGAACTTGAATTAAAGCAGGAGTTTATCCTTTTTTTTTCTCCCAGAAAAGGGCCAGATAGTAAATACTTAAAGTTATACGGTCTTTGTTGGAACTACTCTATTCTACTTAATGAGTGAGTGTTGCAGTGTTTCAAATATTCATTTACAAATCATCAGCATACTAGTTTGGCCTGTGGGCCATAGTTTGCTGACCTTGAATTAGAGCTTGCTCAGGTAGTAAAAAGGCATTTTCTGGCAAAGGAAATGGTATATACAGAGGTAAGTAGACATATAGCATGATGGGAAAAAATTTTTAAATCTTAGTGTAATAAAAGTAAGTGTTAACTTTGTTTGAGTGTCTAATACTGGTATATAGTATAGTATTTTTTTCAAATTTATTCAGAGTACTGTATATAGGAAGAAATTTTGAAAAGGAATTAATATACAAGTGGAATGGCTAAATAGTAGTACTATAAAGCAGTATTATTTAAGCCCAGGCTTCATGTTTCTGGTATTTGGTTCCTTGGGGAACCTTTCTCATTCATGCAGTTTGAACTAATATAGCTCAAATATTTTCTGAACTTCTATCAAGATGTGGAGTTAATTTAGTTATGTGGTTCCAAATTTCATTAAAATCACTAAAGAATGAGGAAAATTTTGACTTATGGAAGAAAAAAATTTCTAACTATCTTGAGAAGGGTAGGGCAAACTACTTGTGGTTTTAATATAAAACCACATTCCTGAGTTATGTGAACTAATTTTTATAAGAAGTTTTAAAACTGTTAAAATTCATAATTCCTGGGTCTGGAGATTTAGCTCAGTGGTTCCAGCACCTGCCTCGCAAGTACAAGGTCCTGAGTTTGATTCCGGTAACCACATACAACAATGTTGGGCATAGTGACTCAGGCACACCAGCAATCAGTACCATATACCACAGTGCCAAACATGGTGGCTCACGCCTGTAATCCCAGCACTCGGGAGGCAGAGACAGGAGGATTGCTGAGTTCAAGGCTTGTCTGGGCTATATAGTGAGCTCAGGCCCAGCCTGAACTACAAAGTGAGACCCTGTCTCCAAAAAAAAAAAAAAAATTTCATAATTCCTCTACTCTCACACAGCTATTCTGTATTATTATATGATATTTTCCACATAAACCTGTTTTTTTGGTTGTGTGACTTTGTCTTTGGGTTTGTTTTGGTTTTGCACTACTGGTGATTGCACCCAACACCTTGAGCATGCTAGGCAAGTGTGCTTTGAGCTGCATCCTCAGGCTATGCCTATTGTTTTGGTTTTCCCATTTAGCCTATCTATAGTAGCTCTTATATTTGTTTGTCATTTTTTAGTCTCTTACCCTATTATATTACTCTTGTGAACCTTTACTACTTCCTGAAAAAAAATCCTTGTCGTATTTTGTCTATTTCCAACTGGATTCCAAGTCTCTCTTGTTTTTTGATACTGCTTCAACACCAGAAGTATTATGTACCTATTAGGTACCCAACAAATAATTGTAGGTTGAATGATTATACATCTTTATTTGAAACATGTAACATATACAGTAGCCATGGGGGTTCAAGATAAGTTTAGAAAACTGTTTTAGAAAGTCTTCCTTGGGGTTCAGGAAAAGGCTAGCTATAGACAGTTTGACTCTTGCCTCTCTGGCTAGAGTATGGAATGGCTTCATTATTGGTTTCCACTTTCTGCTCTCCATTTAAAAGTGGGAAGAGCTAGGCGTGGTGGCTCATGCCTGTAATCTCAGCACGGGAGGCAGAGGCAGGAAGATTGCTGAGTTCGAGGCTTGCCTGGGCTACATGGTGAGCTCAGGGCCAGCCTTGAACTACAAAGCGAGACCCTGTCTCAAAAAAAAAAAAATAGTGGGAAGAAATAAAAAAAGCAGGGCATGGTGGCACACACCTGTAATCCCAGCATTTGGGGAGTGAGTAGGAGGATTGCTGTGAGTTCAAGAACAGTCTGAACTAATAATTAGACCCTGTCTCAAAAAACAAAAACAGGGCCGGGGATTTTGCTCAGTGGTGCCAGTGTCTACCTTGCAAGCTCAAGGTCCTAAGTTCTATTCATGGTAACCACATACCACAGTGCTGGGCATGGTGGTTCACGCCTGTAATACCAGTACTTAGGAGGCAGAGGCAGGAGGATTGCTGTGAGTTTGAGGCTTACCTGGGCTACATAGTGAGCTCAGAGCCAGCCTGAACAACAAAGTAAGACCCTGTCTCAAAAAACAAAACAAAAAATGCTGGGCGTGGTGGCTCACGCCTGTAATCCCAGCACTTGGGAGGCAGAGACAGGAGGATTACTGAGTTCGCGGTGGCTTGCCTGGGCACCATAGTGAGCTCAGGGCCAGCCTGAACTACAACGCGAGACCCTGTCTCAAAAAGCAAAACAAACAAAACAAAACAAAATAACAACAACAAAACAAGGGCTCAGGATTTAGCTCAGTGGTACCTTGCTTGCCTTGCAAGTACAAAGTCCTGCATTCTACTCCCAGTACAGGCTGGGGAGGTAAAAATTAAAGGGATAAAGTAAGCTTTTGAATAGATGCCCAATGTTAGCATGCAAGAAATTAAAAAGAGTGATAGGCTAAGAATGTATTCAGAGTCCATGCAAAAAATGAGCAAGGCTCCGGGTTAAATCCTCTTCACCAAAAACCCTGGGGAGTCAGAAAAGTAGTACAAGTAGCTATAGAAAAATTCGAAAGACCTAACAATGAACACTGAAGTGGCCTAGACAGTACCTTTTGTCTAAATTAGAAATAACTGAAATAATAGAACATGTCCCAGGTGGTCCAGTAGGAACTTTCATAGGGTAGAATCCCTGAAACATTCTTTGTCTGCAGCTTCCAGATGAATCATTTAATCAGATGACTATCATTAAAGCTTCCAGATCGGATTAAATAATTTTTACCATACTGAGACAAAGGAGATCAGTCCCTGGAAAGTGTTAGATATTCTCTAAAATTCAACATTCAGATATACACATAACCTTTGAGAATAATAGTTTTCCTAAAAGCATTTTTTTTTTTTTTTGAGACAGGGTCTCTCCTTGTAGTTCAGGCTGGCCCTGAGCTCACTATGTAGACCAGGCAAGCCTCAAACTCAGCAATCCTCCTGCCTCTGCCTCCCCGAGTGCTGGGATTATAGGCGTGAGCCACCAGGCCCAGCACTGTGATATGTGGTATTGATTGCTGGTGGGCATGAGTCGCCACACCCAGCATTGTATGTGGTTACCGGGATCGAACTCAGGAATTTGTGCTTGCGAGGCAGGTACTGGAACCACTGAGCTAAATTTCCGGCCTCCAAAAAGCATTTTTAAGTGTCTTTTCAGTATGGTTGAGATTTTCCTAAGAGTATAAGGCACATTCTTTGTTTCCCTGGCTTATAATAGAGCTTATTTAACTTACAGTGCTTTTTGTGAACTCTTCTTCACAAACAAAGCAGCTAAAGTCATGTTAAAACAGTGAGATTCTGCCTTTCTCTTTATTTATTCTAAAAGAAAACTTGATTTCTTCATATGTTACTTTTAAGTCACCATGGACCAGTAAAGTAATTTACTCCTTTTTTGTTGAGTAATCATTGACAATGTAAACAATTATTCTGTGTCACATTTCCATAGATTGAAAGATTCTGTATCACCTTTCCATAGATTGAAAGGCTTAGAAAATATGTCAAACAGCATATTTGTGTTCATCAGTGGATATATGGGTGATCTTAGTACCATTAAGATAATATTTCTTTCTGAAACTCTGTTTTTTTTTTTTTTCCTCTCTTAAAGGTGGTCAAGGAGCTGGTCCTCCTCAAAACCAGATGCAGGTGTCCCATGGGCCACCAAATATGATGCAGCCTGGCCTCATGGGAATTCATGGCAACATGAACAACCAATCAGCTGGTAGTTCTGGGGTTCCTCAGGTGAACCTGGGCAACATGCAAGGCCAGCCCCAGCAAGGTCCACCATCTCAGCTGATGGGCATGCACCAGCAGATTGTACCCTCCCAGGGCCAGATGGTTCAGCAACAAGGAACTTTGAACCCACAGAACCCTATGATCCTTTCAAGGGCCCAGCTTATGCCACAGGGCCAAATGATGGTGAATACTCAGAACCAAAATCTTGGGCCTTCACCCCAAAGAATGACCCCACCTAAGCAGTTGCTTTCCCAGCAGGGCCAACAAATAATGGCACCACATAACCAGATGATGGGGACTCAGGGGCAAGTTTTGCTCCAACAGAACCCAATGATAGAGCAGATCATGACCAATCAGATTCAGGGGAATAAGCAGCAGTTTAACACCCAGAACCAATCCAGTGTCATACCGGGACCAACACAGATAATGAGGGGACCAACTCCTAACATGCAAGGAAACATGGTGCAGTTTACAGGACAGATGTCAGGACAGATGCTGCCCCAGCAAGGACCCGTAAACAACAGTCCATCTCAGGTTATGGGGATTCAAGGGCAGGTCCTGCGGCCACCAGGGCCTAGCCCCCACATGGCCCAGCAGCATGGTGATCCTGCTACTACAGCAAATAATGATGTCAGCTTGTCTCAGATGATGCCTGATGTTAGCATGCAACAAACCAACATGGTCCCCCCTCATGTGCAGGCCATGCAGGGAAACAGTGCCTCGGGAAACCACTTCTCAGGCCATGGGATGCCTTTCAACACATCTTTCAGTGGAACACCCAATGGAAATCAGATGTCCTGTGGTCAGAATCCAGGCTTCCCAGTCAATAAGGATGTAACACTGACAAGCCCATTGTTGGTCAACTTACTGCAGAGTGACATCTCTGCAGGCCATTTTGGGGTAAACAATAAGCAAAATAATACCAATGCAAATAAACCAAAGAAGAAGAAGCCCCCTCGGAAGAAGAAAAATAGTCAGCAAGATCTAAAGTAGGTTCTGATCGTTTTACTTCAAATTTTATTCGTTTTTGTGTAAACATTTTTGTTTATGGAAAATTTTAAACATATATAAAAGTTGTATAGTGTAATGGGATCCTCCTGCTTAAACAATTACCAATTCATAGCCTATCTTCCCTTCCTCTATACTTTTTCCCATTATCTTCTTGATTATGTTAAGGCAAATTTACTTTGTAAGTATTTCACTATGTACCTCTAAAAGATAAGAACAGTTCTTTTGTTTGACCACACAATACCATTAGCATACCTAGAAAACTAATACTCCCTTAATAGTCTCACATATCCAGCAGTGCTCGTCCTCTGATTATCTGAATACTTTTTTTCTTACAGTGTATTTAATTTAGGAGCCAAACGAGGTTGATATGTTACAATTTGTTGCTATGTCTTAAATATGCAGTCTTGAAGCGTTGGGAGGGGTTGTACTCAGACCCTGAACAGTAACCAGTGTTAACACACTAAAATTGCACAGAACAATAGCTTTGGTTTTATCATAACTCTTGGTGAGCCAAGGAGACCAGCTGTGTTTTGAGAATGAAAACTGTATGAAATTTTCTGCCATCTCTCAAAAAATGATCTTTTGCATGAGTGTCTCTCCTTTAAAGGCTTTTTATCATCTGTAGAAGTTTACAACCATACTAAGTTGATCGTACCTTTTAAGTTAGTTGACCATTTAGTAAAAGTTCTCCAGGTAAGTTATTTTGCAAGATCATAGCAGGAATGGCAATTAACCATTTATATTTAATTTCCTGAAGCTAAATATTAAGGTATTCTTTTGACTGTAATAAAATGTTTCAAGAAGAAATAGGATTGCATTGGGTTTTCAGCCTTAGTTATAAAACTGGAATTCAGAGACTTATAACAGGGAATAGTGGCTATTATACAAACCATGTTAATGTAAGTAAATTACTACAACTATACAAAAAGAACAGGAAGCTTTATTTAAACAAGCTTAAATGTTCCAACCAGGTACAATGGCACATGCCTGTGATCAGGCATGGGTGACTCGGACAGGAGGGGCAGGAAGATTGTAAATTCAAGCCCCAGTCTGAGCAATTTAGTGAGACCCTGCCTCAAAATAAAAAGAGGATGGGGGGCCGGAGGGTTAGCTCAGTGGTTCTGGTGCCTGCCTCGCAAGCGCAAGGTTCTGAGTTCGATCCCCAGTAACCACATACATTGCTGGGCGTGGAGACTCACGCCCACCAACAATCAACACCGCATACCACAATGCCGGACTTGGTGGCTCACGCCTGTAATCCCAGCACTCGGGAGGCAGAGACAGGAGGATTGCTGAGTTCGTGGCGGCTTGCCTGGGCTACATAATGAGCTCAGGGCCAGCCTGAACTACAAAGTGAGACCCTGTCTCAAAAGCAAAAAAATAAAAAAATAAAAAAAATAAAAAGAGGATGTAACTCAGTACCCCCCAAAAAAGTTAAAACTAAAACCAGGCTTTCATCCAAGCCTCCTTACAACGTTCTTTGGTGTTTATACTGTCTTGCTGCTTCTTGAATCTTAGCAGTTTAAAAACCAGTCATGCTATATTAACAACCTATGTTTTCCTGAATTCAAACTTAATAAACCCTTTAATTATCTAATTTTTTGATTTTTCTTTCTTTAGTTAAAATCTTTACTGCTGTTAACCTATGGGAATGACATTTTTATGAGGATAATTATTTAGTTCTAGTAGACTGAGTTAAATTGCAGGATTATTCTGTTGCTGTGAGTATGCATTTTTGCTGTCTTTATCAGCTCTAAGGGAGATTGCTTACTTTTTGGCTCTACACATTGTGAAAAGGACATTATACACTAGGAGGACTCCTTGAAAGTGAAGGATTTAATAAGAATAGGTGTAATTATAAAGATTTGCTCTCAGCTCTACCACTAGTTTACAGTGGAACCTTGAGGCTGTTCCTTATACATTCTGAACCTTTTTTCCCATCTGTAACATGAGGGGACTAGAGCAGGTATCTGAGATTATTTTAGCTAAAGAATTCTTTGAAAGTAAAGGATCCCACAAATTCCTTGCCTATAATTTAAAGTGAGAAATACATCACATGTAGAAAGAAATTTATATAGGGATCTGGATATGCTGAGGATCTGCTTCAGGTTTTAAATTCCCATGTTCTGGTGCTCTTAAAATGGATTTACAGTACCCCATGCCTGTAATCCCATGTGCTTGGGAGGCCCAGTTAGGAGGATCACAAGTTCAAAGCTAGCCTAGACTACACAGTGAGATTCTACCTCAAATTAAAATTTTAAAAGCCTGGGATGGTAAATTTAATGGTAAATATCTTGCCTAGTATGGCAAAGCCCTGGGTACAATCCCCAGTACCCCCACACACACAAAACAAAACAAAACAGGGTTTAGGGTGGCTTATGAAACTATGGTGGCTTATGAAATATAATTAGGCAGAATTATATCTAATATAGACCACCATGAGGTATTGAGAGCAGAGGAAAACTAAAGGTAGGAAAGGTACAGTTCGTGGTGAAATTACCAAACAAATGAGGGATGTGAACAGTCGTTTTCCTTGAGAATGTGGTTGTTAGTAAAATAAGCATCTTCACTTGTCTTCTTCTTAAAAATTCTAAGCTACAAGTAAAAATGAAAGCATCCCAAAGCCAATGAATATAGTATCTATGAGTATTCAATCTACAGCAAAGTTAATTAACTTTTCTGTGTTGGTCTCTTTTTTTCCTTGTTCACTGAATAACATTTCCATCAAGTAACTTATAACCTATTACAAGATGTATTGAATTATTAGGTTGTTTGTTTGAATTTAATCGCTACACTGAAAATGGTGTGGTGTCCCAGGCATAGTACTTTGTAGCACTAATAGCCCCAGACCATTATTAGGCCTTATAAAACTAAGAATGCTGGCATACAAAATAGTGTATCAGGAGTTTAGGATGAGGGTATAACTCCATGGTAGAACACTTGCCTAGCACATATAATGCCCTGGGTTGCAACCGTAGCACCACAAAAAACAAGAAAGTATCAGAAATTTGTAGAAAGCCCATTGAATAAAGGCAGTGCTATTAGATTAAATGGATTTAACATTTAATGAAATTGCCAGATTGTTTTGATAGCAGTACTAAATGTTTTATCAACTAAAGAGAGATACAATAATTATAAGAATGATAATGAAAACAGTGAAGTACCTAATACCAATCTAGGAAAATATCCTTTAAGTGTGGATAGATTATGTTAAAGAGGAAAATGCTTCTAAAATTTGTTAATTCATTCCAACCCAGGGAAAGGGTTGATCTAGTTTTGTATATGTCCTATACAGTTAACACTCTAATGTGTCACTTATTTTTTAGCACCCCAGATACACGCCCAGGTGGCCTGGAAGAGGCTGATCAGCAACCATTGCCTGGTGAACAGGGAATTAACTTGGACAGTACAGGCCCTAAACTGCCAGAATTTTCAAACCGGCCTCCAGGTAATAAAATACTAATTAAAGATTATATGCATCATGTATGTGACATGACTAGACTTTTCAAGGAAGCAATGATAATATTTTGCCTGCTAACTAGTCTGCTTTGCAATTTTCTGTTATTCGGAAGTTTTGATATTAAGTAAATATGTCAAATTTATCTTTGATGAATATGTGCACATACATACACACATAAACATTCTATTCATGTTGTAGTTATTTTAAGTCCTTATGCAACCAAACAAATATGAAGTGTTCCTTTATTCTGTCAGTGTCGAGGTTCTAGTTGGTATCAGGAAGAAATAAGATTAAATGGAGAGGTATTTTCACTCTAATCCTTCTTATCTGCTTTCCCACAGCCTTTCCTCCTAGGGCTTTCTTAAAGCAGGGAGCAACCAGGGTTTAAGATAAGATTATTTTTTTAATAGAAGTTTTATTGTGAATCATTAAAACAAAAATACATAGGGCTGAGCTAGTGGTGCACTCTTATAACCCTAGCACTGGAGAGGCTAAACCAGGAGGATCACCATGAGCTGGAGGCTACCCTGGGACACATAGTGAGTTCAGGGCCAGTGTGAACTACAAATCAAGTCTCTGTCTCAATGCAAACAAACAAAAATACATAAATAATAACAAAAGACACATGTGCCTACTACCAGTTTAATAAGTTATAATGAATAGTACCAATGTATGAAAGTATTATCCTTAAATGTTGATAGATTATGTTGAAGAGGAAAAAGCTTCTAAAATTTATTAATTCATTCCAACCCAGGTATAGTATTATAAAACCAAGACCACAGTATCCCTATACCATACCTGGTAACTGTTGACCTTGTGACTTGTAACTATTTCTCTGTTATATGAAGATACACAAGGCTTCACCGTGTAGGACACTTTCCTCTTTGTATAGAGAGTTACATTTTGTTTGTTCTTCATTAATAATTCTGCCTCCTTTTCTGGCATATAAATGAAAGTGATATTTTTAAAATAAACTTTAATCTATCTTTAATTTATGTCTTTTAAAAGTGAATCCAGAGCAAGGCATAGTACCATACACCTGTAATCTCAGCCCTTGGGAGGCTGAGGCAGGAGTTCAAGGACAGTTTCAACTATACAGTTAAAGGCCAGTCTGAACTACATAGCAAGACCTTGTCTCAAAATAAAGTATGTGGATCCAAAAAAAGTTAAACCCATCTTGGTGTCAGTAGTTTGTGTTACTTATAAAAAGAAAAAATTGCTTGGTCACACCACACAGTTACACAAGAGAGTTGCAGCAGCACAATTGAATCTGGGAAGTTGTCCATTTTCAATGAGTTTGTCCAGATGTTGAAGGCATTGTAAGCAGGAGGGTGCCTTCTTTCTTCACATTTATCTGAATTCTTGTATGGATTTCAGAGGTCTTCCATACTTGAATGCCTCCTTTCTGCAAACTAGAGGGCTGCAGACTGAACTTGGTCCATAATGGATTTGAATTTCCTAATGGTGTCTTAAAAACCTGAATTTAAAAATGCCTTGGGCCGGAGATTTAGCTCAGTGCTTCTGGCGCCTGCCTGCCTCACCTGCCCTGCCTCACAAGCACTTGATCCTGAGTTCAATCCCAGGTAACCACATGCAATGCTGGACGTGTTGACTCACGCCCACCAGCCACCAATACCACATACCACAATGCCGGGCGTGGTGGCTCACACCTGTAATCCCAGCACTCGGGAGGCAGAGGCAGGTGGATTGCTGAGTCCAAAACTTGCCTGGTGTACATAGTGAGCTCATAGTGAGCCTGAACTACAAAGCGAGACCCTGTCTCAAAAGTAAACAAAAACAAATAAATAAATAATGCCTTTATAATCTAGGCATGGTGGTGCTTACCCATAATACCAGCACATGGGAGACTGAAACAGAAGGATTGCTGTGAGTTCAAGGCCAGCCTGGACTACAGACCAAAACCGTGTATCAAATAACAAAACAAAAATGCCTTTACAAAGGTCATCGGCTCTTCAGTTTGGCAGTGTTCACAGAACTCCTGTTGTCTTATACTAGCTTCTTTACTACCTGTCTGCCCCCTCAGTACATATGACTTTGCATCCTTTGTCTGATAAATTTGTTTTTTGATTGTATGTCCTGGCTTTCCCTCTTTACTATTCTGTCATATCATTCCCAATCTGTCTTATCATTAGTGTCATTTGGAATGCTTTCCCCAGTTTCTGGACCCTTTATAGCAGCCATGACTTCAGCTCTTATTTTCAAGAAGTACCGCCCTCTTTGGTATTTATTGTGCTTTTAAAAATGAAAGGCCTACATGAACAGACTTTTATAAAAATTAAAATTTTCTTAATGTGGGAACCCTAGACTACACGTGAAAAAAAACCCACTGTGTTGACCTGTGGAGATGGCATATTGGCTTTATAAATGTCAAGAAGTTACTTGGATCTAAAACAAAAAGTGGATTTTAAAGAAAAACCTTCAAAACTGGATGCTGCATATTATATTCATTGGTATCATGGAAATCTTTGTTTGGCAAGAAAACATTAATTAGTTGTTGAGCAGAGTTTGACCCATAGCATTTGGTAGCTGCTCTGTGAAAATCTTGTGCCAACATTTCTTCCAACTGCCAGAGCCAACTATTCATATTCCTTTGCCTTCTTAAAATCTTCTGAAAGTATTTTTCATGAAACAGTGGAGTAATCTAATTTGTGGAATTGTATCCCAGCTATATGCTCACCTTTTCCCACTGAACATCTTTATTCTTGGTTTAATTTGATTATCTTTCTATCCTTTCTGCTGATTATATAAGGTTTTTGTTCTAAAATGCCAAAGAAAATCTTCACAAAAGAGAAAAGTATTTGAGATGTTGTTGCTTCTGCAAATCAGGAAGGCATTGTCCCTCAGAGTTCTTTTTGCAGAATTATTTTTTATACCTGGGGACTGTGCTTCTGGCTTATTTATTCTCCAGTTGAGGAATTACAGAAAATATTTCTCCAAATAGAGGTTCACATGTAGGAAAGTAAATGGAAATTAATGTGTATTAAAATGTTAGTGCTCTCATTTTTTTCAGCATGTATATAATTCTATTACTCCATCACTTATTAAAATGACGTGCCCAGGCCAGTTTAATTCAGTTTCTCTCAAAGGATTGAGCCTGAAGAATGCAACATGGTATATGGAGCCAGTGGATTAGAGCAATTTTAAATCCTTTTTTCTTAAGGAACTGAACTCTCGAATTTTATGTTTTACTTCTGTTGAAAGAATAAAAAGACTATCTTCAATGCTGTTATTATCAGCAAAATCAAGGCATAAATATACTAATGCTCTGCTAACAAAAAAAAAAATGAATCCCAAATGTTTTACTTCATTCACATGTGAAGTACTGATTATGTCTACATGAAACTCAAAAGCTGGGTGGTTAGCCACTTGCTATTGATGGAGTTTTTCTCCTTTCATATTTAGCTGGTATAGATTCAGCTACTTGCTGTGCATAACACAGAGTACTTTTCAGAGTCTTAGTACAGTACTTTCTCATTCAAACCCTGCATGCTGAGGAGCTCAGGTTCTTAATGCTTTGCTTTTTGCTTCCATAAGTATTGTACCCCTTTGATCCTGTCAAAAAATGGAGGCTGCCTCCTATCGTTGAAGTGGGCATGCCTGAGCTGTTTGTGCACACTCTGCCACCTGGATGAGTATTGCTTGGCTGTACTCTAAAGGTAGCAGTTTTCTTGCTGAAAATCTAACTTCCCTAATTTTGGGGGCTTGTTTTAGGTTATCCTACTCAACCAGTAGAACAGAGGCCACTGCAGCAGATGCCTCCTCAACTCATGCAACACGTGGCACCCCCACCACAGCCACCACAGCAGCAGCCACAGCCACAGCCACAGCTTCCTCAACCGCAGCAGCCACCGCCACCTCCCAGTCAGCCCCAGTCTCAGCAGCAGCAACAGCAGCAGCAACAGCAACAACAAATGATGATGATGCTCATGATGCAGCAAGATCCCAAATCTGTTAGGCTTCCTGTCTCCCAAAATGTCCACACCCCCAGGGGTCCTCTGAACCCAGACTCCCAGAGAATGCCCATGCAACAGAGTGGCAATGTACCTGTCATGGTCAGTTTGCAAGGACCTGCCTCCATACCACCGTCACCTGATAAACAAAGAATGCCAATGCCTGTGAATACTCCTTTGGGAAATAATTCAAGAAAGATGGTATACCAGGAGAACCCACAGAATCCTTCTAGCTCGCCACTAGGAGAGATGTCGTCACTTCCTGAAACAAGTGGCAGTGAAGTACCACCTGTCTCGGGAGGCCCAAATAATATGCCTTCACATTTAGTAGTTTCCCAGAATCAGTTAATAATGGCAGGGCCCAAACCTGGACCATCATCCCTTTCAGCAACTCAAGGTGCAACTACCCAGCAACCCCCTGTAAATTCCCTGCCTAGTTCCCATGGCCACCATTTTCCAAATGTAGCTGCTCCAGCACAAACATCTAGGCCTAAAACACCAAACAGAGCCAGTCCCAGACCCTATTATCCTCAGACACCCAACAACCGCCCTCCCAGCACAGAACCTTCAGAAATCAGTCTGTCACCAGAAAGACTCAATGCCTCCATTGCAGGACTCTTTCCTCCACAGATTAATATTCCTCTGCCTCCTAGGCCAAATTTAAACAGGGGTTTTGATCAACAGGGCTTAAATCCAACAACTCTGAAGGCCATTGGGCAAGCACCTTCAAATCTTACTATGAATAATCCTCCCAATTTTGCTGCACCACAAACTCACAAGTTAGATTCTGTGGTGGTAAATTCTGGAAAGCAGTCTAATTCTGGAGCAACAAAAAGGGCAAGTCCAAGCAACAGTCGCAGATCTAGTCCTGGATCTAGTAGGAAAACCACCCCAAGTCCTGGGAGACAAAATTCAAAAACTCCTAAACTTACCCTGACCTCTCAAACAAACACAGCCCTGTTGCAGAATGTTGAGTTGCCAAGAAATGTATTGGTTAGTCCTGCTCCTCTGGCTAATTCTAACAGCAGTGGGCTGAATCCTCAGAATCCCACTGTGTCTGTGGCTGCAGTGGAGGCTGTTCTCGAGGATAACAAAGAAAGCTTGAATGTTCCTCAGGACAGTGACTGCCAGAACTCCCAGGGTAGGAAGGAGCAAGTAAATCTTGAGCTAAAAGCAGTCCCTGCCCAAGAAGTTAAAATGGTTGTCCCTGAAGATCAGTGCAAAAAGGATGGGCAACCTTTGGATCCTAACAAACTTCCCAGTGTTGAAGAGAATAAAAATTTGCTATCTCCTGCCATGAGGGAAGCACCAACATCATTAAGTCAACTTCTTGACAACTCTGGAGCTCCTAATGTTACCATTAAACCCCCTGGGCTTACGGATCTAGAAGTAACAGCTCCAGTAGTTTCAGGGGAGGACCTCAAGAAAGCATCTGTCATTCCCACTCTGCAGGATCCGTCATCTTCTAAAGAACCCTCTAATTCCCTAAACTTACCTCACAGTAATGAGCCTTGTTCAACTCTTGTGCATCCAGAATTGAGTGAGGTCAGTTCTAATGTTGCACCAACCATCCCCCCAGTAATACCAAGACCTGTTAGCTCTTCATCCATTTCCACTCCTTTGCCTCCAAATCAAATAACTGTATTTGTTACTTCTAATCCCATAACCACTTCAGCTAACACATCAGCAGCTCTGCCAACTCACTTGCAGTCTGCATTGATGTCAACAGTCGTCACAATGCCCAATGTGGGTAATAAGGTTATGGTTTCTGAGGGACAGTCACCTGCTCAGTCTAATGCCAGGCCTCAGTTCATCACACCTGTCTTTATCAATTCATCCTCAATAATTCAGGTTATGAAAGGATCACAGCCAAGCACAATTCCTGCAGCCCCACTGACAACCAACTCTGGCCTGATGCCTCCCTCTGTCGCTGTTGTTGGCCCTTTGCACATACCTCAGAACATAAAATTTTCTTCAGCTCCTGTACCACCTAATGCTCCCTCCAGTGGTTCTGCTGCAAACATTCAGCCAGGTAGACCGTTAGTTATTAACTCCCGAGCCACTCCTGTTCAGCTTCCTTCCCCTCCTTGTACATCTTCTCCAGTCGTCCCTCCTCATCCCCCCGTCCAGCAAGTGAAAGAACTGAATCCAGATGAACCTACTCCTCAGGTAAACATCTCAGCAGATCAGAGCACTCTACCCTCGTCACAGACAACCACAATGGTTTCTCCCCTTTTGAGCAATAGTCCAGGCTCCTCTGTCAACCGGCGAAGCCCAGTGTCATCCAGTAAGGGCAAAGGAAAAGTGGACAAAATTGGCCAAATTTTGCTTACCAAAGCCTGTAAGAAAGTTACAGGCTCTCTCGAGAAAGGGGAAGATCAATATGGTGCAGATGGAGAGACTGAAGGCCAAGGGCTAGAGACCACAGCTCCTGGGCTCATGGGAACAGAGCAGTTGTCCACAGAGCTGGACAGTAAAATCCCAACACCCCCAGCACCTACTCTGCTAAAAATGACTTCTAGCCCTGTGGGCCCGGGCTCCACCTCAGCAGGACCCAATTTACCTGGTGGTCCTCTTCCCACTAGTATTCGCTCTATAGTAACCACTCTGGTACCTTCTGAGCTCATCTCCACGGCGCCGACCACAAAAACCAATCATGGTGGCATAGCATCCGAGCCACTTGCAGGTGGCCTAGTGGAGGAGAAGGTGGGATCCCATCCAGAGCTTCTACCCAGCATAGGTATGTACTTGGGCTTGGCATCATACCTCATGTCAAAGTTCTGGCGACCTGTTCACAAGAGAGAGAAAGTATGACTCCTTTTCTGCTTAGGAAAAATAATGGGCTAAAGGGCACTTATTTATTTACTTATTGAAAATATCCTGGAAGATATGTTTTTAAATCCTATGTTGAGTTTATAGTCACTATTTCTCTCTCAGAAATAATACATGTTTTCTCAGTTTACAGATTTTCATAAAATAGCTCAAACATCAGTTTTATGCTAGTGTTGTACTTTAGATGAAAAGATTAAGTTCAGGGAAGTTTGGAATTTGTTCATTCTGTACTGGTGAACCTCTCACTGAAAGCCATTCTTAAATGTAAACAACTTCTGCAAGTTCCCCTTACTGTGATGAAAACTTGCTCTCAACTGTTTAAGGACAGGTTTGGTAGCCCAATTCTCATTGTACTGCACCTCAGGAAACCTCCCTCCCCCATCTTGGTTACTCCATAGAAGAACTTTCCAGAAAACTAAGTTGCATATAACAGACATGCAAGAGTCAAAGTGATAAGGAATCAGGCTTAGGTTGATGCCACAACACCAGCATTCACCAGCTGGTTTGGCTGGGCCAAGTTACTTGATTATTACAGACTTCAGTTTCTTCCTCTGTAATACACAGATAGGAGTAGCTGTAAGATTTCAATGAGGCAATGCATATGGCATGCTTAGTCAGAGTCTAGAATATAGTAATTGATCATTAATAGTTTAAAATGTTATTACTAATTTCCTTTTGATGTTTGTAAATTGGTTCTTTTTATTCATAGATATCTAGCTCAGAATATTTCCTATGTATTGTTAAGACTGGGCGAAATCTCTTTCCCATCCCTCCTCACCTTATCCCTGTGAGGCTTCAGTGGTGCAGAAGCTCTGTTTCCTCAGAGAAAATCAGTGTCACACTTCCCAGAACTGGGAGGACCTCTGCAATATCCTAGGCCAACTACAATGCCTATCTTATTTAATCAACTAAAATGCTTTTGAGTGCCTACCACAGTAATACACACTCAGGAGAAAGGTAGAAAGAACATAAGCTTTAGGGTATGATCAGTTCAAATTTTACTTCTATTCGTCATCACTTAACAGTTCTTGTACTTTACCTACAAAACAGAAATTACAATTCCACTGCTCAGAATTTATACAAGGATTCAATCTGAGGGCTTAACTCCCAGTGCCCAACATACTGCTTCATGCAGAGATTAATTTCCCTTCTCTCTGTCTCTTTACCTCAGTGTTAGAAATACGGGGAACAGCTGGGCACAGTAGCCCACACGTGTAATCCCAGAACTCAGTAGGCAGAGGGAAGAGAATTGCCATTCGAGGCTTGCCTGGGCAACATAGTGAGTTGAGAGCCAGCCTGAACTACAGAGTGAAAGCCTGTCTCAAAAAAAACTGAAGAGGGCCGGAGGGTTAGCTCAGTGGTTCCGGCGCCTGCCTCGCAAGCATAAGGACCTGAGTTCGATCCCCGGTTACCACATATAATGCTGGGCGTGGTGGCTCACGCCTGTAATCCCAGCACTCGGGAGGCAGAGACAGGAGGATTGCTGAGTTCGCGACGGCTTGCCTGGGCACCATAGTGAGCTCAGGGCCAGCCTGAACTACAAAAGCAAGACCCTGTCTCCAAAAAGCAAAAAAAAAAAAAAA
>PVIC010033175.1:0-20296 GCA_004025085.1 Thryonomys swinderianus
AAAAAAAAAAAAAAAAAAAAAAAAAAATTTCCTGTTAAATACCATTGTATTTAGAAATAGTACTTGATATCAGAAGATTTCAGTCTTTTTAAATTTAAGATTTGTATTATGGCCTTATGTTCTATTCTGGAGAATATTCTATACATACTTGAAAAGAAAATGTATTATGCTGCTGTTGGATGGAAACCTCTGTATATCTGTTAGATCTATATTGTTTAAATTCTAATATTTTCTTATTAATTGTCTGTCTGATCTGTCCATTGTTTTTTGGCGTTTTTTTTTTTTTTTTTTTTTTTGAGACTGGGTCTTGCTTTGTAGTTCAGGCTGGTCCTGAGCTCACTATGCAGCCCAGGCAAGCCTGAAACTCAGCAATCCTCCTGCCTCTGCCTCCCAAGTGCTGGGATTACAGGCATGAGCCACCACGCCCAGCATTGTGGGGTGTGGTACTAATTGCTGGTGGGTGTGAGTCACCACACCCAAAATCATATAACTGTATGTGATTACCGGGATCAGGGACCTTGCGCTTGCTAGGCAGGCAGCGGAACCACTGAGCTAAATCTCTGGCTCCTGAGAACTGTTTTAGTCACATGCAAAAACTCCAGAATTTTTTTCAGGGCTGGGAATTGAACTCACGACCTTTGCACTGAGCTGCATTACCAGTCCTTTTTTATTTTTTGTTCTGAGACAGGTTCTTGCCAAGTTGCTAAGTTGCTCAGAGCTCAGAATCATGATTTCTCTGATTCCGCTTTCCAGAGTGCTGGCATTACAGGTGTACACCACCATACCCAGCTACAGAGCATCCTTAAGATTATTTTAAATTCTTTTTCAGCTCTGATTTTATTTAAAATTTTATTTTAAAATAAAATATTTTACTTTAAAATTTCCATTTACTTGGGGTCAGCTATTAGAGAATTACTGTTTCTTTGCTGGTATTATTTTCTGGCTTTTTCATGTTTCTTACATCATAATTCCAGGATTTGGGAGGCTGAGGCAGGAGAATGTTGTGAGTTCAAGGCCAGTCTAAATTACATAGTGAGACCCTCTCTCAAACAAATAAGCAAACAAACAAAAATGTCCCTTACATGCTTTACAGAGTGGCTTTTGTAGGCAGACCTTGACTTGATCGTGAAATGTATGGTAGCCTGGGTTCCAAGTAGATGTAGTGGTGTGTCCTCTACACACTTTCTTTAGCTTTGATCCACATCAGTGGTATCTGTCTATGCCTCAGCAGCCTAAGTTGTTGGAATTTGTAGCAACAGCGACAGGTTGTTAAGGTCCATAGTGACAAGGGCCTTGGGGTGCTCCTTTTCTCATTTCCCCATAATGGGCATCGTCATGAAGGGACTCCCTCACTGTACCAAGTGTGAGGTGGTGTCAAGCATCCATAGCAGTGCTGCGTCCCGGGATACATATGCTCAGGGTAGAGCCTAGATTTAGTTGCTCACTAACCTATTGTGGCACCTGTATTTTGGGGATACGGGTTCACTCCCTGAGTCAGATAAGATACAGACTGTCCATAAATCCAGAGTCTGTGACTCTAAGTACCCTTGGTAGCTTGAATGTGGAGTCTGGGTCATAGTTGTGACTCTGATGCTGGAGGCAGAACAAGCCCTGGCTTCACTCCAGGGAAGAAGGGGTACTTGAGGGTTGCTCTTGGGAAGCAGGGTATAGCTTTAATTCAGGAATCAGAGCTAATAGGGCACAGTGGCCACTCAGGCCCCAGGGCACAAGGGATTGCATAATGATGAGTCTGGACTATGGATGGTAGAACTACCACCTGGCACTACCCAGACTCCTCACAGCCACACGTAGCTACCAGAAAAAAGCAAAATGGCTGAGGGTAGCTGTTGCTTGGGCCCTGCAGAGCAGGAAATGGTACAGTTGTGACTGACCTGCTTGGTTTAGGGAGTGTCTCAGTCTGAGTGTAGCTAAGCAGCTCAGACTCTAGGGCACTAGTCCAATTCCAGAGAAACAGGACACGTACTATGTCTAGGGTGGGGTTTCGCAGCTCAGCCAATGCTGTTTCCCTGCAACTTGGGATAGTATGTTAGCTCGGCCTGGGATGTGTTGTTACTTGGCTTGATGTGCTGTTTCAGCACAGGTGCAGGAAGGTGACCTCCCTAAAGGACAAGACACACTTTTCCCAGGAGGTAAGGCACCACTTGACCTAAGGTCTCGAGGACCAGGGTAGGAGGGGCAGTTGGTAGGGATGAATGGAGTGGCTCCTTGGTAGTTTGATCCCACAGGGTAGTTTGTCTCAGGGTTAACAGGCCACTAGCCAGGAGTAGTTCGGCAACAGCAAAGCCTCAGGGATGGAAAAGTACTCTGGCTACTAACCCCGGAGCAGGGTGCAGCCAGCATGATGGTGTAGACGGCAGCAAGAGGCGGAGCACAGTGCCAGCTCCTCTGGGGAGACCTGCTGTGTGAGGTCTGGGCAGCCTGTTCAGCTGGGCCTACCTCCCATGTGGACCGTACGTGTCCTGGGTGGGGAGGATTGTACATATTCTGAGGAATGATGACTACCAGAGTCCTCCTGCTTACCTTTTCCCTGAAGACAAGAGTCCCCTTCTAGTTCGAAGCTGATCTCTACTGAGGGGTAGGCTGGTGGAGTTTGTATTGCCTTTGGATTAAGACCCAGTTCTGGCGTCCTGTGCACTATGCATTTTCTACTACTCCTTTCATAACTCTGGGACTCTCCTTTAGTTATTTGCATGAAAATGTCATTGTTTATTTGTTGTCTCAATTGTCTTTGTGGGTGGAATGAGTGCTAGGCCTTCTAACCAGCCATCTAATCATCAGGCCTCACTCTCTGGGGGTGAGTTTTTGAAAGAGGATTTAACAAAAACAACCCCATGTTCCCTACTTCTATATATAATTTTCCCAAGGCTAACTATTTGTGTTGAACAGGAATCTGTCATTACAGGGATCAGTGTCCTTCAGGGATGTGACTATCGATTTCACCAGAGAGGAATGGCAGCATCTAGACCCTGGCCAGAGAACCCTTTACCGGGACGTGATGCAGGAGACCTACAGCCACCTGCTGTCTGTAGGTAAGTCTGGTCCTCTTGGCACCTGTCAATTCCCAATTGGATGAGTACTGTGAGACATCTTAAATGTGTGATAGTTTGAAACTGATTTATTCACGATTTTCTGCCTCCTTTGGGCACTGCTAATATCACTCAGTTTGTAAAAATCTACGGTGACTTTTCTTAAGAACAAAGTCTCACTGAACAGTTAATTGGACTCTGAAAAATAATCAGCTGGACCTAGTTCTTTTATCATTTCCTATGGACAGGTTATCAAGTTCCTGAGCCAGAAATATTCATGCTGGGACAAGGAAAGGAACCATGGGCATCACAGGGCGATAGCTCACGTCAGAGCTGTCCAGGTGAGTGTGATCCAGGTGCAGGGGAGAGAAGGGATTCTCAGCAGAGAAACAGAGCAAATATCAGCTCTTAAGATAGGCGCCGAGCTGCTCTGAAAGTGACTCTTCTGTGTTTTTTGTTTTGCTTGTGGACTCTCAGCACTGACCTTGGAGAAAATGAGATATCTTGTAACTGAATGACCCATGTAATTTCCTTCTTCCCTGGTTTTCTAGACCATGTGCTTATCTGCTTCATTAAAGATCATTCTTTCTTGGTTATGCTCTTTTTCTCCCAACCTTTTCCATAGTCCTACTATCTTTATAAACTCGGGCATCCGTGGGGGTTTACTTTTGGAGGGTTCTTTTTTGGGGTGGATCATTTGCTCTTTGAGACACGGTCTCGATCTGTAGTTCAGGCTGGCCTCGAACCTCCAGCTGTCCTCTTGCCTCAGCCCTGAGTGCGGGAATTATACTTATGCACCATCGTACCCAGCTCTGTGGATCTGTATTCTTTCTAAATTATTTGCAGTACATGCTTATATTCAGGATAGTCCCCTCCTATTTCATTTCACTGTGAGATGCCTCAGAACTTTATCTCCATCCTGACTATCCTCTTGTTTTTTTCATGGTTGCTGCCATGAAATTTCTCACTTCTTTCCTATTCTCACACCTCTCATCCAAATGATGACTTGAGGGTGACTGTCACTTAACCTTTGAGAATACCTATCTGTTATGTTTGACATTATTTTCCATCTTTCCTGAAATTATCTTCTAATGCTGCTTGAGTGACTCCACACTGACTAGGGTCCCTCTGCCTGGTTGCTTGGTTTTTTGTTAGTGTTTTATTTCTGTACTTGACCTGATGAGGTTTGAATTTAATCGTAGCCCTCATTTTCAGACATGTCATCATGAATTTGGTTGAGGATTCTTCTAGTTTTTAATTTATTCCCATTTCTCTCTTTTCCCTGGATTTATTCCCACTTCTCTTTTCCCTGTAGCTATCTCTTTTCGTGCCATAGGTAGTAACTCTTATATGTGATGGAAACATTTTAAAATTCATTCATGTTATAACACATATTAAATTAAGAATAAGTCTAAAAATTATAAGAATTGGGCTGGAGATTTAGCTTAGTGGTTCTGGCGCCTGCCTCACAAGCGCAAGGTCCTTAGTTCGATCCCTGGTAACCATATACAATGCTGGGCATGGTGACTCACGCCCACCAGCAATCAATACCACATACCACAGTGCCAGGTGTGGTGGCTCACACCTGTCATCCTAGCACTGGGGAGGCAGAGACAGGAGGATTTCTGAGTTCAAGGTTTGCCTGGGCTACATAGTGAGCTCAGGGCCAGCCTGAACTACAAAGTGAGACCCTGTCTCAAAAAAAAAATTCTAAAAGTTACTTTCACATGTATCTTATTTGCCTTTTTCCACGTCTGTCTATAGTGCAATCTGTTCACTTCTCTCTACTGAATTTATGTACCAGGATGTTTCATATCAACACAATGACTGCCCCACGTCCCTTCTTATCAGATTACTCACATGCACCCTTTTCTGTATTCTGTCTGGACAAACCATTTCTGGCCTCTGCTAGCTGTTCTTTGAACTAAAATCACCTGCTTCTCCTTTGAGATAGGGAGTCTGGATTCCAAAATTTACAATAGGGAATTTTTCTTCTCCTTTTCTTTTTGTTAGTACACGTGTGTATGCATAATGTTTACATTCCTTGTGGGGACTTGGAATAGGTACATAATGCAGTTTTTTGGTTTAAAAAAATTTTTTGGTACTGGGAATTGAACTCAGGACTTTGTGCTTACCAAGCAGGTGCAGAACCACTGAGCTACATCTACAGGCCCCATAATACAGTTCTTTCCTTCTTTCATTCTTTTTCCCTTCCTTCCCTTTTCCCTTGATCTCCTTATTACAGGGATCAGAAATACATGTTTGCAGTACATAATGTTTGCATTCCCCATGTAAACTTGGCCCATGTAGATAATACATCTTAAGTACTTTTTTCATCCCCTATTCCTCCCTTCCTGATCTCCTGACCCCTTCCCTTTGAGATATCTCTCTTATGATGGCGGGGCGGGGGCTTTTTAAAAAGCTTCTTTCTACATTGAAGGTAATGTTAAAAGTGATGTTTTCTTGTACTTCATTCTAGAAAAATTGCAGCAGATTGATGACCAGATAGAGAGCTATCAGCAAACAGGAAATCAATCATTCAGTGATGTTGCTTTTATCAAGAAAATGATAACTATAAAGAATCCTCATGAATATAAGGATATTAGACAAATAATTCATGTTAGCCCAAACATTATTCCCCCTCCCCAAAGACCTCATCTGTGTGACTCATTTGGGAACAGTCTGAAGTATAATTTAAATTTACACAGTCATACTGCAAATAATGCCTCAAAGTGCATTAAAAATATTATTGAATATGGTAAACTTGCTTCCTATACTGATCAAGAGTATATTCTAAGAGAAGAGAAGTTATGGGACCATAATCAGTATGGAAAAATTATCAGTTACAAACAAGTACCCTCTCAATATCAGAGAATTCAGACTGGGGACAAATCCTATAACTGTGCTGAATTTGAAAAGATCATCACTCAGAAGTCACGTTTCAAGGTACATCTGAAAATTCATACAGGAGAAAAACTCTATGTATGTATCGAATGTGGGAAGGCCTTTGTACAAAAGCCAGAATTCATTTCTCACCAAAAAACCCACACCAGAGAGAAGCCCTATAAATGCAATGAATGTGGAAAGTCCTTCTTTCAGGTGTCTTCTCTCTTTAGACATCAGAGAATCCATACTGGAGAAAAACTCTTTGAATGCAGTGAATGTGGGAAAGGCTTTTCTTATAACTCAGATCTCATCATTCACCAGAAAATCCATACAGGAGAGAGACACCATGAATGCAGTGACTGTGGCAAAGCATTCACACAAAAGTCCACGCTCAAAATGCATCAGAAAATTCATACAGGTGAGAGATCTTACATATGCATTGACTGTGGACAGGCCTTCATCCAGAAGACGCACTTGGTAGCACATCGAAGAATTCATACCGGAGAAAAACCATATGAATGCAGTATCTGTGGAAAATGCTTCATCTCCAAGTCACAGCTCCAGGTACATCAACGAATTCACACCAGAATCAAGCCCTATGTATGTACCGAATATGGGACAGTCTTCAACAATAGCTGCAACCTCATCGCACATAAGAAAGTTCAAGTTAGAGAGAAATCTTCCATATGTACTGAATGCGGGAAGGCCTTTACCTATAGGTCAGAGTTAATTATACATCAGAGAATTCACACTGGGGAGAAACCTTACGTATGCAGTGACTGTGGAAAAGCCTTCACTCAGAAGTCAGCACTTACGGTGCATCGGCGAATTCATACAGGTGAAAAATCTTATGTGTGTGTGAAGTGTGGCCTGGCCTTCATCCAAAAGGCACACTTGATTGCACATGAAATAATTCACACTGGGGAGAAGCCTTACAAATGTGGTCATTGTGGGAAATTTTTTACCTCCAAGTCACAACTCCATGTGCATAAACGGATTCACACGGGAGAAAAGCCTTACATGTGCAGTAAATGTGGGAAGGCTTTCACCAACAGGTCAAATCTCATTACACATCAGAAAACTCATACAGGAGAAAGGGCTTACATATGTTCTAAATGTGGGAAGGCCTTCACTCAGAGGTCAGACTTGATTACACATCAGAGAATTCATACAGGAGAGAAGCCTTATGAGTGCAGTACCTGTGGAAAAGCCTTTACCCAGAAGTCACACCTCAATATACACCAGAAGATTCATACTGGGGAGAGACAGTATGGATGCCATGAATGTGGGAAAGCCTTCAACCAGAAATCAATACTCATTGTGCATCAAAAAATTCACACAGGAGAGAAACCCTATGTGTGCACTGAATGTGGAAGAGCTTTCATCCGAAAGTCCAATTTCATCACTCATCAAAGAATCCATACTGGAGAGAAACCATACAAATGCAGTGACTGTGGGAAATCCTTTACCTCCAGATCTCAGCTCCTGGTGCATCAGCCAATCCACACTGGTGAGAAACCCTATGTGTGTGCAGAGTGTGGAAAAGCCTTTAGTGGCAGATCAAATCTCAGTAAACACCAAAAAACTCATACTGGAGAGAAGCCTTACATCTGTTCTGAATGCGGGAAGACATTCAGGCAAAAATCAGAGTTGATTACACATCACAGAATTCATACTGGAGAGAAACCTTATGAATGTGGTGACTGTGGGAAATCTTTCACTAAGAAATCCCAGCTCCAGGTGCATCAGCGAATTCACACAGGTGAGAAGCCTTATGTGTGTGCTAAGTGTGGGAAGGCCTTCACTGACAGGTCAAATTTGAATAAACACCAAACAACCCACACTGGAGACAAGCCCTATAAGTGTGTAGTCTGTGGGAAAGGCTTTGTTCAGAAATCAGTGCTCAATGTACATCAGAGTATTCACACTTAGTATGAGAAACTGAGTACATGTCTTACTGTACATTCCTGAATCCATGCAACAGAATAGTATGCATATTATAAATAGAAATCCTCACACCAGAATGTCACATATTACTGTTTAGAAGAAGACCTCTAAGAAGGGATTGAACGTGGAGGGAGACATCATTAAATCTGGGGCATCCGTACTGAGAAGGAACTGAGTCAGTTTGATATTTCAAAAGACTTATGACTATGGGAAATAGGATGGAATACCATAACCTAATTTTTCATAGAAAAGATACGTTAAGCCATGTTAATGATAATCCTGTTGGTAGAATAGGTCCAGTGCCAACAAGTTGAATAATACAACAATACACAGGAAGTGATAAGCGCTCAGTTCTGGAAGTTATTGTAGAACACATTGTCTAACAGAGTTGTAGGCTTTTAAAAAAATTCTTCGGTTGAATCTAACCTATCTGTGTATGTCCATTCTCCCACTGATGAGTTCTGTCAAAAAATACTACAATAAAAATACATTCCTCTGATATGGAGTGTTTAAATACACTCGGATGCAAATCTCAGAGTGTATATGGGCTCCCCACTGTCATCTGAAACAGAATTGTAATGCTCATCAGCAGTCACTGGTAGAGTCCTTGGGCTTCACAAGCCATCAGCTCATCGTCATCTTCTCCCCCACGCCATGTCTTTTGAACTTCATTACTCTTAGGAAAGCCTCTTGAGTAGGATTTTTCAAGTCACCTAGGTCAACTGAAGTGTCCCTCTGTCACAGTTCTTCACACTAATTTGTCTTCCTTAATGGCCTGGCTTTCATTAAAAAATAGCGATGGAGGAAAGACATGAAGAAGCAAACTACACTGATACATCTATCACTATGGTGCCTTGCATATTTTGCTTACTCTCCTATTCACCCAAATTAGATTGGGTTTTGTCTGGTTGTTCTTTTGGTTTGTTTTTTTTGGAACAGGGTCTCCCTATATAGTCCAGGGTAGCCACCTGGCTACATTACATTGTTGTTCCTATTTCCTTCACCACTGTGAGCCTAAGCCATTCCATAAATGCACATTGGGGAGAGTTAATCTCATCATACAAATCCTGTCTGATCCTTTTGCATCATGGAAGGCTCCAAGAGGAAGAACCAACTCACCTAACAGTGTCCCTTTTCATTTGCTGTCTTTACTTGAGCTCTGTCCCTTCCCAACCCTAAAAATAAAAAGGCTTTGTAACCTTCCATGTAAAGAAGGGAAAACAGGCACAGGATACCTCACATAGATGCATGCTTTTAGGGTTTCATGCCATGATTCCAAAGTTTCAACTCTAAAATGATTTTTAAAAGGCTACTAACTGTACCTCTGTGTGCACAACTCTGTACACCCAAACCATGGGAACAGGACCCTGCCACTAAAGAACCCAAGCTACAGACTTGCTTATCCTGTTTTGGCAGGTATGCCTTAAGCCAATAGTCTCGAGGAGTAAAGAGCAGACACCTTCCTTGAAAGTGGGTTAATCAACCCAAGATAGAGTAGCAGCTCACAGATACTAGCTCTCACTGAACACTAGCTGGGTGACCACACTGGAGCCAGAAGAATGATTTTCCTGGAGCCAGTCCATAGGTGATGCTGAGAGTGGAAAATGCCTGGGCTATGCAGAGATGGTTTTGTCTTTGTGAAGGGCAAAAGTGAGGGGGTGAGGATGTGGGCCAAGGGGTAGTCTGGTCAAGGGTCCAGGGCTGGGTATTCCCCTCTAACTCCCTACTACCTGACTGAGGAGCATTTGGTGACATGTCCAACTTAGGATGGTGTTTGCTGACCTCATAGGACAATGGAAATAACCTTTTTACTTCCTGAGACCTTGAACTCACTATGTAACCCAGGCTGGCCTGGAACTCCCAGTGATCCTCCTGCCTCAGCCTCCTAAAGGCTGGAATTACAGATGTATACCACCACTTCCAGTGAACTTTTTCTGTTCTTAACTCATGCCAAAATGAAGTCTAAATACCCATTGTTCCCATTTATTTCATCCCAGTTTTAGACATGTTCTGGAAGATCGAAGAAGAAAAGCATCAAGAATCAATTTCTCCAGTTAGATATGTCACCCTGCGTTAGTTGCAGGAAATAGTTTTTGTAGATTCTATTCTCTTTTCATTCCTCTAATTCATTGTATATATGACTTCATCTCATTTGTGACAATGTCTGGTAACCTCCATACTTCAGTGTCTGATGACCACCTACTACAATGTCCAAATAAGGCGCATAACCCTATCCTAATACAACTACTATTATCTCCTGATATATATGTGTGTGTGTGCACATGTGTGCATATGTTTACCAGGGATTGAAATCAGGGCTTTTGTACTGAGTTATCTCCCCAGCCCTTTCACAATCAAGGGCTGACTAGGTTTTGAGTCCAGGTCAAGGGCCTATTGGATCAGTGAGTTTTCAGTTGACTTATCAAAGTGGCTTTGTGTGAACACAGGCTCGTCTCACCTGACTTCATCTGGCTGGGATCTGACTCCCTTCTGACCTGACCCCTCCACTCTAGGTTGCACCTATACCTCTTGCCATGAAGCAAAACCACCACCTGGTGGCAGAAATGACCCAGACATCTCATGGATCAGATCCTCAGGCAAAGGCTGAGGGTCTGATGGGTGACCTTTGTCAGTTTCACCCCTTAGTCAACCTCCTTGGTCCACAACTCATCCTCCAGTATCAAATTACTGCCACCCCTGCAACTGCACGTGCATATGCCTCAAGCCTGGAGCACGTCATAGTAACCAGGAGTTGCCTGGGGACGCATCCATAAGGCTTTGTGGAGCAGACACCCACCCATACTACGTGCAGTGTGAGTTTGGCTTTGGTCATCCAAGTGGCTGATTCGAGGACACGCTAAGCAAGGAGAATCAGCTCAGCAGAAAAACATGCATCACCGTGGCATACACCGCAGGATCTTGTGTCAGACCGCTTTAGTGGGTGTGTGGCCCTACCCTCAGGGCATCTACCCTAAGGGCCAGGGATACATAGGGTTTTCTATGTATGTTTGGCTATCTTTACTTTTCATAAGGTTCTTTACAAGGAGTGATCACAAATATCTTGAATGCTGCTCCCGAGTAACAGTCATCTGAAAGGGAGGCTACTAAAAACTTGAAAGTGTATCTTTAACCCTTACCGGTACCATGCAACTTCTGGCTCATCCCCCATGTCAAATGGACTGCTAAAGGCCAGACTTTGGAATCCATTCAGGACACGCAGGCTGCCGTGTCAGTGTAAATAAAGATGCTTAGGAAAGAGGACTTGTGGAACTCCCCCAAGAAAGGGGAAAGAATTATGGAGTCATGAGTCACTGGGATTGGCTCTATTGTATCTGCGAATTATAGTATACTGTGTGGTGATGTGCGGCAGAGGCAACAGCCAACCTCAAGGAATTTACAGAGAGGAGAGAGGTGCAGTGGGCGACCAAAGTTTAGTGAATCTCTCTCCCTCGCTTTCAGTGGGACTGGAGTGAACCATGGTAATCAGAGTTGGTGGTCCACTGAACCCAGAAGTGTGACAGTGGCTGTGTGGAGGGTGCCACATCAGCAGGGCATCTATCCTCGGATCCCTGTGTGAAGTTGGCTTGGCAGGTGCACGTGTAGTCCTCTCTTCAGGAAATCCAACCCAGGAACCAGAAGACTGTGTGGCTTGTGGAACTGTTGTCTTTGTTTTGCTGGCACTTATGTACCAGAGTAGAGCCCTTATCTGAGGAGCTTTCTAGATAAGTAGGGGGCTGGGCAATGGACAGGTGCTTCTGTCTGGTCTGGATCCCTCCTAGACCCTGTATTTCTTTTGTTTGGCCTGTGTGACTGAGTATCATTTTCTTTGGGGGAGGGGGGTTCCTGGCAGCTTGGACATGTCTGTGCTATAATAAAAGTATGTAAAAATAAATGAGTTCTTATGTACATTAACTGAATTATATATATTTATATGTACTCCAAGACATGGCTTCTTTCAGTCAGTGTAGCTGAGACATCTAGTGCAACCTGCTGTGTGGGCTTATGGCTGGTGAGCTGGGCGGCTCCTTGGGACCCTAACAGCTAACTTTTTTAAACTTTTAGAAAGAAGATGGCCCCATGTCCAACAATGAAAACCCATCTGTGATCTCAGTTTGGATCTTTGGAAAAGGTTCAAACAGAAGGGAGGTATTCTTATTATCATTCTTTTTTTTCCCCTGGTACTGGGGATTGAACTCAGGACCTTGTGCTTGCCAGGCAATTTATGGCGCTACTGAGCTATATCCCTGGCCATTCTCCTCTCTTAAGGAAACAAAACTTACCCATAGCGCAGTGATGAAGAGAAGAGTAACTTGGGGACGGTATCATGAATTCAAATGGTGGCGTCTGTGGCTAAATCAGTAGTTTCCCCTGGAAATTCAGGACCAAGCTTGCAGATGGGAGTTCTTCTGGATGATCTCTGCCCTTTACAGGTCTTTTATCATTTCTTACATATGTTGAAAAGCCACTCTGTCCTCTCTGCAACATGAAGAACTTGGCTTGGCTTCCAGCATAGCGCCTCTCATGGTCCCAGATATGATTATGATTTTCAGTTATCTTAGACTTTTTGGAATCCCCAGGGTTCATGGAAATATGCTTCAGTGTCACTATCAGTCTTGAAATAGCCAAATCGTACCTTTAAGAACACTCTGGATGTGGGACTTCTTTGTTGCTCTCAGCTGTTCTGACTCCTAGACAATGTATACACACTGTATCCCACTTTTTTTGTATTACCAGGCTTTTCTGTTCATCATTGTAAAATAAGTAAATCTCTTAAGGTCACTAATAATTTGACGTTGCTAAATCCAACAGCTGTTTTGCAAGCCTCACATTATTGAGGCTGCCGAAGGCATCTGTTATCATGGGTCATCCACGCCACTTTCACTTGGCTGTGATTCCTCACTCTTTTGGGGTTCCTCCTCTCTCTTTTTCCATCTTAGTTCTCTTGGTGGTTTGTCCTTTCTCTGAATTGTAATGCTGGGATACAGCACGGCTCGGTCCTCATGGATCTTTACACTCAAGTCTGTAATGATCTTATTCTGCCTATGAGTTTTAAATACGTATAAGCCAATAGCTACTAAATTAACATAATCTCCAGAATAACACACATCATTATATGCCAGGGCCCACTCAGTTTTTCCATTCTGTGTCTACAAGATATCTTTTTTTTGAGACAGGGTCTCACTTTGTAGTTCAGGCTGGCTCTGAGCTCACTATGTAGCCCAGGCAAGCCTCAAACTCAGCAATCCTCCTGTCTCTGCCTCCTGAGTGCTGGGATGACAGGTGTGAGCCACCACGCCCAGCACTGTGGAATGTGGTGCTGATTGCTGGTTGATTGCTGGTGGGTGTGAGTCACCATGCCCAGCATTGTATGTGGTCACCAGATCGAACTCAGGACCTTGAGCTTGCGAGGCAGGCGTGCTAGAACTGCTGAGCTAAATCTCCGGTCCTCTACAAGATATCTTAATATGTCTACAAGTACCAGCTTTCATAACAAGCAGTTCCAGACCTCTGGATTGGTGCCTACAAGTTTCAAGTCATTGTCTTAAACCTGCAGCCACCTCAGATTCCAGGAAAAGCGGAGCTTTACAGGCCACTCCATGAAGGGGTTGTCTCTCAAGCAGGGCAGTTACCCCACAACAGAAACTGATGCTGTCCTCCCAACGTGGGAGCCATCATCTCATGAGGGGGACCGTGTTGTCCTCTCAAGCACTGCTGGCTCTGAAAGCATCAGTTCTAAGACCAGCCTAGGACTTGACCAGATGACCTATGGTGTCAGCTGTGTCCCAGCTGTGCCAGCCCCGACCTTCTCTCTCTTCCTCCTGAGCTGCTCTACACTTTACAGCATAGCCAAGCTGATTAAAGCTCCTTCCTGCCCTTCACCACTGCATGTCTCCTAGTCCAGTGTGATGAGCCTTGTGGCCAAGTCTGATCTCTCAGGACCACTGTAACTAGGGCCTTTGCCCTAAAACTCTAGTAACACATTTAGCCACCAGACAAAATTTACCATTTACCATGTTTTGGTCTAAACCATCATCTTTCATCTGGATTATACCACAGCGTCCTACTCTACTACTTGTACTTTTATTTGTACAACATATCAGTTATATCTTCTGCTCACAACTCTCCATGCTCACTTCCTTTGGAATAAAATCAAGATGCTTACAAGGCCTGTCAAGATGTGGCTCTCTTATCTCTATTGCCTGTTCCCTTGCACAGAATTCTATAGTAACTTCCCTGTTGGCCTTTGCTTTAATTTTCCCTCCTGCCTCAAAAGCTCTTTTCCTCATCAAGCTGTTATTTTTGTCTGTATTCTGAATCTCAGAGAGGCTGAGTTGTTGCTTCCCACTCTGGCCATTATCCTGAAGTCTGGAGATGCTCTTCTCCTAGATAGTCAAGAGTTATTCCTCCTGATCTCAGCTCTAGTCCTTCTTAATGACCTACCTGGAGAGCCAGGATGGTTGTACGTGCCTGTATTCCCAAGGGAGGCTGAGACAGAAGGATCATGAGTAAAAGGTCAGGTTGGGCCTGCACTGTGAGTTCAAGGCCAGCCTGAACTACAAAGGAAGACCCCGCCTCAAAAAAAAAACCTTAAATAAATAAATAAACAAATAAATAAGCAAGCATAACTGGTTTTAGTTAAGGATAGAGGACTGAGTGCTTATAGAAATACCACCTATTAAAGTAGTATCATTTTCAATTGCTATCTTTAAATTCACAGGCCAATACTCAAAGTAGCAAGAATACTGAACATACACATAATGAATCTCTCTTACTATTTCTTTTAACATTATAGCCTGGACTGGCACCAGGTTTGCCACATAGGATAACATAAGGCAGTCTGACCAAATGTCCTTCCAACAGAAGGAAGAAATTCAGTTTTGTAGTCTGACCTGGTTAATACCTACTCTATGTGACTCTAAGTTAAGGGCCCATTTGAGATTCCATTTTCACCCACAGGTTGACTTCCAGTTATGGCATTTAAAAAATATTCTTACGAGGAAGTTTTATTATTATTAAGAGAACTATGACAGCATCAATAAGTTGACTTTAATTTTATGTACAGAAATACAGAAGGCAGGCACACCAGAGTTGGTATGACTGTTCAACAAACATTACCAGACTCCTTCTGTATTTCTGATCCACCACCCCAAATAAGCAGAAACATTCTGACAGTCTCTATGAGACCATAGAAGTCCAGATCAGATGTCTACTTTGCAGGTAGGGAAGTGAAAAGCAGAAAGGAAGAAGTTTTAGATGGCTTACTCATACAAATTTTACTTCCCTATCTTGTTGACCTGCAAAGGAGACAGATACTCTTTACCTCAGGATTTGTTACTAAAGATGGGAAAATGGATAGTCAGTAGGGATATAGTCTTTGATACAAACTCATCATTTTTCATTGCAGAATAGTCAATTTTTCTTTTCATTTTAACTCAAAATCTCAAGTTTTAAAAGTTTCCTAGTAGATTTATTCTGGCTTTTAAAAAAAATTTCTTGGTGGTCAGAGATGGTAGAAAATACAATTTCCTGGACTTTGGGACAGACTATTCACACCATTCTTAAATTCTTTAACAGCTGTATCTAATAATCTACTAATACTGCAGAGATTTTTTACACACTGAATCTCCTTTAATAGCACACTGGATGAGTCCTGAATGAAAGCACAATATGGGATAGGTTATAAAAGATTTTTCTGATATTAATGATACCCCTAAGTGCCTTCCTTTCATGTACATCCTCTAAAACAACAATAATGAAAAAGTACCTAATATTTTGGTATATTGAAGGCACTGTTCTAAGAGCTTTGACATGTAATAACACATAATACTTCCAATAACCTTATCAAAAAGGTGTTATTCTTCGATTTATGTTACAAATGATTAAACCAAAGCAAAGGTTATCACAATAAATGTCACAAAGGAGATGAACTGGCAGGGCCAAGATAATGTTGATAAAGACATCTGCTATGGCTAAAGGCCTTCTACATATATTGTGTTAACAGATTTTTGTTTTAATTTGCTAAAGTTTTAATATGGTTATAGTAATAAATGTTTTTCTACCTTAATATTTCCATTTCCCCATTTAAAGTCTCTGATGCTGAACTTTGAGACAAATGTGTCCCATATTCTCTTTTGTAATAATCTTTTAAAGATAATGGTTGACCAGAGAAAGCTATCAGTCACAAAAAAATCAGGTTAACTCATATAAATACTTGTGAATCATTACTAAAGCTTAGTCCACATTCTTTATAGTCAAATGATTTCTCAGCCATATGCATTTTCTGATGTTGAGTGAGTTGTGAACCACGAGTGAAGGCCTTCCCACACTCCTTACACTGATATGGTTTCTCACCAGTGTGGATTCTCTGATGCCGAGAAAGATGTGAGCTCTGAGTGAAAGCCTTTCTGCACTCTTTGCATTCATAGGGCTTCTCTCCAGTATGGATTCTCTGGTGTAGAGTAAGTTGAGAGCCATGACTAAATGCCTTCCCACATTCCTTGCATTCATAGGGTTTTTCTCCAGTATGAATTCGCTGATGTTGAGTAAGCTGTGAACCACGAATAAAGGCTTTCCCGCATTCCTTACACTGATAGGGTTTCTCACCGGTATGAATTCTCTGGTGTTGAATAAGCAATAAACCACGAGCAAAGGCCTTCCCACATTCATTACATACATAGGGTTTCTCTCCCGTATGAAGTCTCTGATGTTGAGAAAGATGTGAACTCTGAGTAAAGGCCATTCTACATTCTTTACATTCATAAGGTTTCTCACCGGTATGGATCCTTTGATGTTGAGTAAGCTGTGAGCCACGAATAAAAGACTTTCCACATTCCTTACATTCATACGGTTTTTCACCTGTGTGAATTCTTTCATGTTGAGTAAGTTCTGAGCCACGACTAAAGTTTTTTCCGCACTCTTTACATTCATATGGTTTCTCACCAGTGTGAATCCTTTGATGTCGGGTAAGAAGTGAGCCACGATTAAAGGCCTTTCCACATTCCTTACATTGATAAGGCTTTTCCCCAGTATGAATTCTCTGGTGTTGAGTAAGTTGTGAGCCATGACTAAAGGTCTTTCCGCATTCCTTACATTCATAAGGCTTCTCATTAGTATGAATTCTCTGGTGTTGAGTAAGCTGTGAACCACGGATAAAGGCCTTCCCACACTCTTCACACTTGTAGGGCTTTTCACCAGTATGAATTCTTTGATGTTGCATTAGGAGTGAGCCCCGAATAAAGGCCTTTCCACATTCCTTACATTCATATGGCTTTTCCCCATTATGAATTTTCTGATGTTGAGAAAGTTGTGAACCACAAATAAAAGCCTTCCCACATTCTTTACATTCATAAGGTTTCTCACCGGTATGAATTCTTCTATGTAGTATAAGTTGTGAGAGCTGAGTAAAGACCTTCCTACATTCTTTACATTCATAGAGCTTTTCACCAGTATGAAGTCTCTGGTGCAGAGTAAGTTGTGAGTTCTGAGTAAAGGCCTTTCCACATTCTTTACATTCATAGGGTTTTTCACCAGTATGGACTTTTTGGTGACGGGTGAGTTGCGAGCTACGAATAAAGGCTTTTCCACATTCTTCACATTTATATGGTTTTTCACCAGTATGAATTCTATGATGTAAAATAAGTTGTGAGCTTTGAGTAAAGGCCTTCCCACATTCCTTGCACGCATAGGGTTTCTCACCAGTATGAAGCCTCTGATGAAGACTGAGCTGAGAATCACGACTGAAGGCCTTGCCACACTGCTTACATTCATAGGGTTTTTCACCAGTATGAATACTCTGATGTTGAGTCAGGTGTGAGGCTCGACGGAAGGCTTTTCCACATTCCTTACACTTATAAGGTTTCTCCAAAGAATGATATCTTGGATGTTGAGATAAGTAAGTATGCTGGTTGAAAACAGACATTTTGTCATATGTGATCATCCCCTGACCAAAATATTCTTTCTGATTTTCTTGTTGCTTTTCCAACTTGCCTTTGAATTCCAAATAATCTCTGGAATCAGTCTTATCAAGCTCACAGTTTTCAAGCCTACCATTCATTTCCCACTGGGATAATGCTCTTTCATTAGTGTTCTTTTTTTGAGATAGGTCCTTATTGGTACACCTTGAAGGCAAGTCTGAAAGATAGGACAACATCAAATAATTCAAGAGAAATAGAACTTCTACTAAAAAATACCCATAAGAAATAACAGGTATATATATCAGTATTTTTCAAATATGGTTTACTATGTGTCATAGCAATACCTGCCTTGCAATGAATATTATAAAACAATACTGATCCTGTTTTCTATTTTATAATATTCTACTCTTCTCTGTTTCTATTAAAACCCACTAAACTGATTTGATGGTGCAGTGATGTTGCCTTGAGTTTTAAAAAAATATTAATTTAGAATAATCTCAAATAATAGCATGTAAAAGGGGCACTTAAGATGAAAGAATAATGAAAACTATCTCTGTAAATTACCTAAGATGATGGAAAGTATCTGGAGTGACACAGGTGCTAGCAGTTTTACTCAAAAATATGAATCAAGAAAAAGAACACAGAAAGTCTCACACACTCCTGTTGGGGATGCAAAATATTATAGCTGGGGAAAGACAGTTTGGTAGCTTCTTATAAACATATGCTTAGCATATGATCCAGTGGTCATACTTATAGACATTTACATTTTTTACCTACAAATTGATGAAGATATTTTTGAATAATATCCTGCACATTACACAGTATGTGGCATTTTTTCTAGCTTCTTTTATTTAACATGTTTTTAAGGTTCATTCATGTTGATGTATACATGTATAAAAGCTATGCTTTTGATTGGTTAATAATATCCTACTGTACCTTACTGTGGAATATTATTCATCACCTAATGGATACCTGAGTTGTTTAACCTTTCTGGTTATTGTGACTAATGAGTTATAGAACACTTCTGACTTTAAACATGATAAATACTTGGCACTGTCAGATTTCATTTTTTAAAATTTTAATTTTTATTAGTACATGTTTGCAGTACATAATAATTACATTCATCATGGGAGTTGGTACATGCACTGAACACATCTTAATTCTTTTTACATCTCCTTTCACTTCTCTCTCCCCTCCTCTACTCTCCATCAGTGTCAGACTTAATTTCTGCTAGTCTACAGTATATGAAACACTACCTCATTATGATTTTAATTTGGATTTCTGATCATTAAGGAGGATGATCACTTTTTCCTACGCTTACTGGCTATTTCCACTTTCTTGAACTTCCTATAGATATCTTTTATGCAATTATTAAAATAGTTCTTTACTTTTTTCTTCCAGAAGCTCTTTATGATTTGAATACTATTTTCATAATTCCCTATATTCTATGCAAGTACTTCATCCAATCTATGGCTGCTATTACTTTATAATATTGTTTGATAAGAATTTTCATGTAGTCAAATTTACCAATCTTTTAATATTTAAAAAAGAACTAGACAGAACCCTTAGAAATAATTTGGTTCTTTTCTAAATCTCATGAGTGTCTCATTTCTTGTCAATTTTGTGATTTAAATTTTCCTTAAAAATTGCGCCAATTTATATGTATAGTTAATAAGTCCAATATGAATTTTTTAGTTTTATTTTTGCTATTATCTTATCTATCATCTGTTTCTTCAAGGTGAGCTCATAATGATAATTTGTGACAGTTCTAAAGGACTCTTACTTTTTTCCAGAGAATTTATGTACTTTAGCCAGAGTAAGAAGGTATCCTTTAGAGCACTGATGGCGAAGTTTTAGAGACTGAATGCCAAATTGCAACTGAAAAACCCATTTACCACAAAGGCCCAATTAAAATTAAACACTGAGGTTTTAATTTAGAAAAAGTAACTCTACATTAACATCTTTTGTCTTAAAAGAAAAACAAAGTAACCTATATAGGTGTGCCATCACTGTCTTAGAGAAGAAAATTTCAGCTTAAAAAATATTCCTTAACTTTTTAAATTTTTTATATTATTCACTTTTCTAAAGATACAATGTTTTCTTTGAAAGTAGACGTATTATATAATACAAAACCACCAGGAAAAAGAAGTGGGAATTAGATGGGATTCCTTACAGAGATCAAACTGAAAGGTTTTTCTTCTTAATTCATAGTCTTTTTCTCATATTTCTTAGGCTCATCAGGGGAATGTACAACCAATAACTAAGCCTTCAGGGGAAAAAGGAATGAAGGGGAAGACAGAGTTAGGTTCCAGTGATATGAGGAATACCAGATGTAAAGTAATAACCTAGGTGGGTAAATCACTGATTAAATTTTAATCAATGTAGAATCTATCCTTTATTAAAATGCTACAGGAGCTGGGCATGGTGGCTCACGCCTGTAATCCCAGCACTCGGGAGGCAGAGGCAGGAGGATTGCTGAGTTCGAGGCTTGCCTGGGTTCCA
>PVIC010033176.1:0-20277 GCA_004025085.1 Thryonomys swinderianus
GTCTAAAAAAAAAAAAAAAAAAAAAAAAAAAAAAAACACAAGAAGTACTCAGTCTATTTTTGTGTTTAATATATGTGAAAATTTTTGTTCCCCAATTATTTCATGACTTTCTTCCTTCGTTCGTGTATTTTTGCAATGATATTTTGATTATCTTCCTGTTTTGCTGTATACTTTAAATTACTATCTACTAGTTACTTTAAAGTTACAATTCATGCTTAAATTAAAAGCTGGGGATAATTTCACTCATGATTGAAATCTGAATGCATTGCCATTTAATGTGCACAAACTGTGATTCTATATAACTATCCTCTTTCAAGTTGCTACCATCACAGATTGACTTTTTCCCTGCATCATTTAATATAGACACCAACTGTAATGCATTTTCTTTTAATTCATGTGGTAAAAATGAGTTACAATACAAAATAATATAAAGGAAATTAAAATTTTGATGGTAAAATAGAAAATAAAGCTTACTTATACAAGAGGGGAGAGTTGTAGGGAGGGCAAGGCAATGGGAAAAATGAGAATCAGGATGTGTCATGTACTGGTAGAGATTTTCAATGTTGAATGTGATAACAATGTATATCTAAAATATACCAATAAAATAAATTAAAAATCAAAAATAGTACAAGAGCTTACAGATTTATGCATGTTGTTCTTTACTCATATATTTATTTATTTATTTGTTTGTTTGTTTGTTTGTTTGTTTATTTTTGAGACAGAGTCTCGCTTTGTAGTTCAGGCTGGCCCTGAGCTCACTATGTAGCCCAGGCAAGCCTCGAACTCAGCAATCCTCCTGCCTCTGCCTCCCGAGTGCTGGGATTACAGGCGTGAGCCACCATGCCCAGCATTGTGGGGTGTGGTACTGACTGGTGGTGGGCGTGAGTCACCACGCCCAATATCATATCATTGTATGTGGTTACCAGGATCGAACCGGGAACCTTACACTTGCTAGGTAGGCAGCAGAACCACTGAGTTAAATCTGTGGCCCCTGATATATTTATTTTACATGGCTTTAGTTACTTCTATTGTCAGTTAATTTCAATCTAAAATAATTTATGCTATAGTATTTATTATGAAGTGGGTCTTATAATAGTAGATTTCCTTAGTTATGGCTTATCTAGTTATTCTTTTCTTAAATTTGAATCTTTACCTGTACATTACGTATACACATTATCATCTTACAAAATATTGAGAATTTCTGCCAGCATATGACACAATGTAATTCTCATTTTTTCCCATTCCCCCACCCACCCTACAACCCCCAATCCCTATATACATAAGCATCTTTTTCCCTTTTTTTTATTACCATAAGATGTCCCAGGGCTCCCTTCTTAACTTAAAATCTTTCACTTATGTATATTTTAGCTGGGTAAGTGTGGGGTCTTGCTGAGATCTCCCTAATGCATATTTTGTATTTTCCTGATGAAAAGTACTTGACTTCTTTTTAATGATGATTTTTTTCAGCAACGTAATTCTCCTTAGGCCTTCATTTTATAGGCCTCAATTTTATAGGGGCTTTCATTCTGGTCGCCAACAATGTTTTTTTTTTTTTTCAAATTATTCAGCTCTTCTGATTTTCATAGTACACGTGGCTAAAAGCCGGCAGAATTTTCCATGTGTCTGTCTCAACACAGGGAGCCTTGAAA
The DNA here is from genome assembly GCA_004025085.1 of Thryonomys swinderianus. Classification (NCBI taxonomy): domain Eukaryota; kingdom Metazoa; phylum Chordata; class Mammalia; order Rodentia; family Thryonomyidae; genus Thryonomys; species Thryonomys swinderianus. The sequence goes on from PVIC010033176.1 coordinate 1,650, forward strand.
TTTTCTCTGCCTGATTTTTAGTCCATTACCTTTAGTCTCAGTTTCCTTAAAGTATCTGTAAATGAACAAATGTAGACATATTTTCTCCCAGAGCATAACATATATTGTAATGATTTCAACTACCCATAGTATCTGTGAGGGATTTGGCCAAGGAACGGTTGGTTACCTTGCAGGGCAAAAGCACACAGGCTCTGTAAGGAGTGAATGGATAATCAAGAAGTTTTGTGAGGTATGTTGTGTTGGGCCTTTTCCCTTTCCCCAAGAAAATGACCTAGCCTTGAGACAGCACCTTGCACAAGCCTGTTTTTGTTTTATGATATTCTAAATAAAAGCCAAAGCATTCTCAGCTTTGGTGATGCTCCTGAGTCTTTTTAACACTGAGTGCTCTCAGTTGAGCAGCTCTTCTGGTTCTGCTGGTGATTGAACTAATTCCCATCTCAGCGTAGTTTGTCATTCTCTATGCTGCCTCGCCCTCATGCTGTGACAAGTGTCCTTACTCCTCTTATCAGGTAGCTTGTTCCTAAAAAGTGGCTTGCCAACTAAATGTTAGTTGGTTCTTCATAGTTCCCTTCTCTTTCTGAAAATGGATTCTAGATTCTTCTTAATTCTGACAAATAACTTAACAAAATGAGCATAAAGTAGTGGCAAAGTTTATTCAAGAAATCAAAAATGATGAGCAGGAAGAAAAACTGCTTCTGCAGGGTAAGCTTGGGCTAATTAAAAAGGGAAAGAAAGAGAAGAGATAAAACTGCATGCTGCATCTGTGAAATGCAGTTTGAGCTACGGTGGAAAGTTATGATGAAAAAGCCTTCATGGCACTGATATACCTTTTCATATTGTCTAAATCTTGAGGAAACTCATACAAACTTCTACATACTGGTCCTGAGAGGTGATACTGAGCCCCCAGGCCTCAGGCTAACATCAGGTCTAGGCCATCCTACTGAAAACCTGCTCAGTTGCTCACAAAAAGTCCATGCACAGGGCTTTGGGAACTCTTCCGTGTGTGTTTCCAGTCATGTCTACTTTCCCAGCCAGCTTTTTCATGCACTAGTCTCCTTTCTATTCCCAGCTGAAGCCTCCTGAGACCGTCTGTTATATGTGCATTTCTTTTAGCATTTTGGTGTTCCGAAATGACCAGAATATCTAATCAAATTTGGCTTACAGTATTCTATGGCTTCTCTAGCTACCATCTTGAAACCTTTTAAAATTAACCAACAATAAACGCTGGCAAGGCTGTGGGGAGAAAGGAACCCTTCTCCGCTGTTGGTGGGATTGCAGACTTGTGCAACCATTGTGGAGATCCGTGTGGAGATTTCTCAGAAAACTAGGACTAAGGGTCCCATTTGACCCTGCGATCCCCCTGCTAGGAATATACCTAAAAGAATTTTTAAAACCACATTGGAAAGACAGGTGTACACCCTTGTTCATAGCAGCTCAGTTTGTGATAGCTCAATCTTGGAAACAACCCAAATGCCCATCAACTGGAGACTGGATAAAGAAGATGTGTTTTTTTTTATTATAAAATAGAGTATTATTCTGCCATAAAGAATGACAAGATGGATTCATTTATGTGCAAATGGATACACCTGGAGGACACACTAATGAGTGAAATCAATAGAACACAGATAGGCAAATACAAGATCTTCTCATTGATATGAGCACCTGTAGATGCAAATGAGCTCTAGAAAGTATGACAGTTTTTGTAGAATGGGAAATTTCCAAAGGAAATTTGGTGTGGGAATGTAATGAGGGGAAGGAATAAATATGATTCTGAAAGAAAATAAAAGAGCATGTATATAGGGGGTGGGGAGGTGTGGGTGGGTGGGGATATGTGTAAAAATGAGAATAGTCTGTGTCATATATTGGTACAAATTCCCCAATGTTATGTGTGATTGTGAGATGTATATAAATTGTACCAATAATGAACTCAATTTAAAAATTCTTTCCGAATGCTTCTAAACCCCACAATAGGTAAGTCAGGCAATAAATTCATTTATAGTACCAGAATCTGTTAATCATTTTCCCAATGCTGAGATGCAATAGTCAACACCCACAACTTAACAGAGGAGACAATTTAGCCCACGGATACAGCCCATTTTTGTCTTGATCCAAAGTAATAAATGGTAAGGTAGAAGTGCTAATGAAAAGCATGCTGCTCATGTCATGGAGGCCAAAAAACAGAGTTATGCATAAACAGTAGGGAGATATCCCTTTCCAGGTCATGCCCCCATGACCCACCTCTTCCAACCACACCCTACATCCCAACAGGAAATCCAATAATCACCCCTATGATTCAATCATCTTCCAAAACCTCTGGTTATGAGTATATGAGATCTCTACAGGACATTCTCAATATAAATCATAACAGAGATTAAGTATGGCATAAGGATATTTGTTGGGTCACTGAGTTGAAAAGTGGTTGGATGTAACAATAAAGCTAGTTTGTCAAGTTTATTGGCTTGATAATAACTTAAGGTATTATTAGAAAAGCAAGCTTTTGATATGCCTCAGTGAGACATAAAGATACAAGTTTAGGTATTATATCTGGTCTTGGGTATTTCCTGTCTGTTGCTATTTCTCTACTCTGCTTATAGATCACCATGAGTTAAGCAATTTTGTTCCACCATAAACCTCTTTCGTGATGCTTCTGCCTTGGCGCTACCAAACCACAGACTGAAAAGTCTAAAACTATGAACCCAGATAAACCTCTTGCTCTTAAGTTCCAGGTGCCAGACAGTGTGTGTCAATGATCTGAAAATGGACTATTTTTGTTTTTATCACAACAGTTAAGGGACAGGATAACAACTTGTTTTATACCCTGTTTCTGCAGATGAGCCTCTAATATTTTTATTCTTTCATATATCTGAGACCTTTAAAATATTATATCTGAAGAAGACATTTTATCAACAATAGCATGTAGATCTATATAAAATATATGCCCTGTTCATAGGATTTCTTTTGATTCTAGGATTTTTTAAATTTCTGCTATATTGATGCAAGACTGTAAAAGTATTTACTGTTTAAAATGTATATATTTACTTGAGTCTAATATGCAAATTATTTTTAAAAGTTTTATTAAATTTTCCTACTTTATTTCATAAATAGTTGAAAATACAAACTAAATAATTACACTATTATAAATTAAAAAGGAGCCGGGCGTGGTGGCTCATGCCTGTAATCCCAGCACTCGGGAGGCAGAGACAGGAGGATTGCTGAGTTCGAGGCTTGCCTGGGCTACATAGTGAAGTTCAGGGCCAGCCTGAACTACAAAGCGAGACCCTGTCTCAAAAAAAAAAAAAAAATTAAAAAGGATTCTACTGAATTCTCAGCCAAACAAGGCATTTCTATTAGTAAATGTTTGAGGAAATGCTTATGAAGAACTAACTAGAAAATTTTGTCCTGGCACACATTCCACGCTGCTGTAAGAGTAACATGAAGAAAGTTTGCAAATAAATCTAGAAACATTGATTAAAAGTAAATTTGTTTAGACTCAAGATATTTTTCAAGTATATTTCTATATAACAATTCTTTAGTTCACTATAGTTGGAATTTTTAATATATGAGAATCTACAGTTAGTACATATACCCTGTTCAATGGTAAACAAGCTGTTCTAGAATTATTGGTGTAGATATCGCAGAGAGAAACACCTTACAGAAAAAAAAATATTTCAAATAATATTTCTGAAGAAACACAAGAAGCATTCTTAGTTTGTCTTCCAATATCGATAATGTCAAAATACTAGAATTTTACTTTAGAATTAATTAATGGCAATCTACTTCTTTGCTCTTTGTGTATTTTTTATTCCATATTGTAATTTGGCATTATTTTCACTTACAGATGCTATTTTTCTAATTGTAACTAAATTAGTCATTAAAATTTAGAGCTGCAGAGGAGCTACTCTGTGCATGTAATTTGGAATGCTAATGCGACTTAGGCAAGTCATAATTATAAACCAATCTCTAGTTAGGAGAATGGTAAAAATAAAATTTTTCTTTTCATTCAGAATTATTATTTTTTAAATATGAAGAATACAAATATAATCTATCAGGTAAATATGACTGTAGGCAATATCAGGGATTTGTGATGCTCATGATGTAAAGTAATTGAGATGTAATAAGGTTAGTCTTTTAGTCTCTCTCTGTCTCTCTGCCTTCCCATCCCTCTTTCCATCGCTTGTTCTGTGCCTTCCTCCATCTCCCCCTCACGCATTTATCCACACAGTGTAACGGTGTCCAGTGTCATCCATCTCCTGCATTTTTTTTACCTTTATATTTCACATGTTGCTTGAATGTGTGCACCGATTTTCCTCATCTGTAAAATTAGTACAATAGTATTTAATTAATACAGACTTTGGCTACATATGCAAAGTACTTAGCTTTGTGCCACTGTAAAATATTATTTATAATGGAAGTGAAAGCATACTCTACAAGTATCACATAGTGGAAATATCTAAATTCCATTTTGACATTAAATTCAAGTCCGGGGAACATTATTTTAAACAATGAAGAGGCAATTTGAATTTTCAATAAGTTTGAGCAAGAATATAATCAAAACTAGGTAGATGTACATAAGGCAGATTGACTCTGTGTTGAATATGCTAAAGGAATTTACTAGTAACCTATACAGCATAGTACTTTTTGAGTACTGATAAGATGCTTAAATAATATTTTAGTGGTAAATTGCATCTACTTTTTTTTTTCCCCTTTTTGAGTCAGGGTCTCACTTTGTAGCTCAGGCTGGCTCTGAGCTCACTATGTAGTCCAGGCAAGCCTCGAACTCAGCAATCTTCCTGCCTCTGCCTCCCGAGTGCTGGGATTACAGGTGTGAGCCACCATGCCCGGCTGCATCTACTTTTTATTTGTTATTTACATAAAACCTAAGGAGTATCAACTCAGCTTAGATTCTTCTTTTTCAGTTGAAGTACTGTTTGCTTGCCTGACACCCAAAAGTATAGATCATAGACAGGAGGCATTTAATATTTACTAAATGAATAGATAAAATAATAGGTAACATTAAAATTCATGTATACATTTTAAATATATAATTTATGTCAGTACAATATTGTAAGTTAAAGTAGGCTTCAGAAACACAAATTAAACCAGTACTAATTTATTCTCATAGACGTTAGGTATAACACACATGTATAAAACCCAGTAGATTTTTCATTGCAACTTAATGTTTTTCTGCAAATATGATCTCAAAGTGCTAAAAAATAAGACCCTGTGATGTGATAGAATCTTGCACTTTCTTAGAATTATCCTGCTATCTTATAGAAATAGGTAAAATAACACTAAAACTATTCATCCATATTATGTCTCCCTCAAATATGAACATCCTTTAGAATTATTTTGTCACTGTCCCAAGGAGAGAGTTGTCAAGGTTAGTTTAAACCAATGTATTATGTGAATAATGTCATCAGATATTTGACCACAATTCTGTATGTTCATGGTGATATGAATATGACATCTCTTAACTTCCTTGCAATCATCTATTATTCTAAATCACATAGCTTCATAAAGCTCTGAAGTAATCTTTAGGAAGAAGAGTGCTTAATAAAGAACACAATAATGTGCAGAAGTACTGGCCATAAATTTGATGAAAGGTTTCCTCAAAGCCACAGAAAAGGGTAATTCATGTCCACTTATTAACTGTCTGTTGGAATTATTTACGATCTGTAAGCCACAGGGAAATGCCAGACTTTCTTTTGCTTCCTCTTCTTCCAAGGACGTCAACATGTTGGAGAGTTGGGACCAATATACGTATATTGACTTGGATACACGTGTCACCATGGGAGATGTCTTGTTTCCTTTACAGAAGACTCTTGAAGAGCTTTGTACTTGTTTTCACAATTGTTTTTGTTTAGTTTCCACTTTTTTAATCTCTTTTTCCTGGAGTCTGGAAACACTGATATATTTTGCTGGCTTGAGGATTTTGAACATTATTAGAAGGGACCATGAGTATAACATATATAGAACCTGAAATACTTCTCTGAAACATATTTTGTGACCGTGTAAACAAAGTAAAAAAAATCACGTTTTATTATATACCTACTCAAGGATAATCCTCTCTAATTTTAAATCAACTGAATGTCTCATAACTATGGAAAACATAGTTTCATTTTTACCAGTGTTTGCTGAGAGATGTAGTGTGTATTCAAGTTTATGTTTACATATTTCAGTTTATTTTTTCCTTCTTGTATGAGTCTCTTTTCTAAAACTGATTTATTGGTACATTTTACACATATATGTGAAAGTTATTTTCTAATTGGATTCTATTCAGAATAGAGTTGAAGGAACTACTGTATTTCATTATGCTTTATGTTCACAATTGACTCTAGTTGATAATATAAGTTAGTAAAAGGAAGAACAATTCAGGAAAACATTAAACATATCCATTTCCCTTTAGGACTATTTCATTTAACATTCTTTTTGGAATTTTTTTTGCTATATTGTATGTACACATTATGATCACACTCAATGTTGGAAATTTGTACCAGTAGAAGACATGATTCAATTCTCATTTTTACCTTTTCTTCTTCCCACCCCACCCCACTCTGCCCCTAAATACATGAGCTTTTTAGCACGGAAATACATAAGTAGCTGAGTTACTCAATACCACTCCCTGCACTTTACTTGTTTTGTCATTACTTTCAGCAGTGCTGTGGACCCACTGTAATGTTCTGTCATAATTGTTGGTAACATTGTTAAGAGAATAAAAAGGATATTTAATAGGTTTTTAACTGATGATGTGAACTTATATTTGAGCATATTATTATCTTTTGATATTGTATATTTATACAACATTCTGAATGGAGAGAGGGAAAGAGACAGATTAAAATGTCGTTTCTAGTGTTAACTCATATGTGTCAAGGTTTTCATTTTTGCACGAATCCAGTATGTCTGCACTGTGTTCCATGTCAATCTACACTTACCTCAATCATACAGGCACAGAAGCTCTCCAAAATACACAGAATCTGATGATATTTAATTCTAAATTCAAGCTAAAGATTGTTAGTAGAACATTTTAGAAGATAAATGTATTCTCTTTTCCTAGGATAAATGCTGAGAACTGTTGGGATCAATAATAGACGGGCATACTACCTAAAGAAAGACCAATATAGGTTCAGAGTATATCCAGAATCCAAAACTTTGTTATACTATAAATCTAGAATTTAAATGTGTTTCTTTGGGCATGAGTATAGATTTTTTCTTCTAAGTTCCATTGTTTGACATTCATTTACCCAACAAAGGAAAATTTGATGCCCATTTTATATTTAAGTAACTGCTTTACATAGTATGGACAAAAAAAACATGGCCTCCTGCTCTCCAAAGGTTTTTGGGATGACAAAATAACATGACAAGACTTCTCTACAGATTCAAAAATAAGATTGCGAAAAGGATTTTCAGAATAAATTAAAGACTTGACTATTAGCTGGTAGAGTGGGGAGATGGATACATTTGTTCAGTGTTGTAGCATCACTTTGTGGTTTATTTTGGCATTTCCATATAACTATTCAGATTTAAATGGAGAGAGGATTTGTGTCAAGTCGCTATTCTTAAGAAAATATTCCTGAAGAATATATTAGCTAAGACACAGGAGAAAAGCTAAGTTTGAAATGAATATTATCCCAGAAAAGAAATCACTTCTACTAAGAACTTTCATAGCTAGTACTTCTGGATAAGTACAGGTCACATGGTGTGAGAACTTTATGTTAGGCAAATACAGTTAATAATTTCTGGGATCAGAGAAGTAAAACTGTTTATTTTTGCTGTTCATGGTTTTGTCTTTAATATACCAGTGGAGAACGTTCAGTGCAGGGTAACCCAAAATCTTGTTACTACTGAAAATTCTCTATCAGACCAAGAGATCCACAAGAAAGTATTTTGAGAAATCCAGTATATGTAAATGACTAAAAAATCTGCCTAAAAGTTTCAGTAATGGAATGTAGTTTCCAATTTAAATGTTATTCACAGGACTTCAATTCCCACCATGAAGTTGACATTTAGTCTTTTGCATTACTCATTTTATGGATAGAAGGTGTAGCACTCTAGCTACATTTATGCTGCTTAAAATCTTCTGAAGAATAGTTGGAGGTAAACGACTAAAATTCTCAGGTTTACAAAATCGAATTCTTCTATGAAGAGATTCATTTCAAAAGAGACTAGATATAGAGTATTTCATTGGTATAGTAATTTTGAAATGTCCAAACCAAAAGCCCAAGAAAAGGAAAATCTCTAGAAAGAGCTGGATACAAAATGTTTACTTTGAGCTTGGATCTGGAAATCTGTCTTAACCAAAATAACTGTACTTAAACATCAGTATTTCTTCTGTTTTTTAGTTCTGGTTAATGTCTTGCTTTCTTTTTACCCCTGTAGTTCTATTTTGCTAGGTTTAACACAGAGTAGCATGCTACTGAAAAGATAGATTGTTTAATTCATTACCTTTGCTGTATAGTGACAAAAATTTGATTTCATTAGCAAAAAATAGGATGTCAGAAAAATGTAGGTGTGTTCTCAGTACTCCTAGCAATAGATAAAGAGTCCATCATGGGAACTGAGATCATAGGGTATTTACAATAACTACTAGTAAGACATCCTAAGTGATTTTAGTTTTATGTGGATCAAAAATACAAGGTCATAAATACCTCCTGAGGTACTAATATATAGAGTAATAAGCCCACAGGCATAAGGAAAAATGTTGATTTATTTTCCATTATACCTCAGCGTCACCATCAGGCACTTTTCATAATTTAAATAGCACAAATGACTCCACTTAATGGCTTGATTTATCTATTTTCTTCAAAGTTACAATATGAGGAATAGTTTGGAGGATAATACTTCATACACGGTAAACATTCATTCATGAATATGTCAAGGAAGAAAGAAAGGAACAGATGTGACACAGGGAGAATAAATTTCAAAATAATTTGGATTCAGATTTTATGTCATGGGCCTTCAATTGTGGTTTCAGTGATTAAATAAAATTTAATAATCCTAAATATACAAGAAAATAGGTTTGAGGGAAGGAGAAGGGCATGGAGAAAAAAAGAATAATCAAAAGAGTAATTAAGATATATTATGCATTCCCTACAGTGAATGTGATCACTGTCTGTAGCAAAAGTGTACAAATAAAAGTTATTTCAAAAATTAAAGATATGGTTTCCAAGCAAATTATGAATATAACAGGAGGACCAAAAACTCTTGTAAACAAGTTAACAGATCAGAAATTGAGGGTTCAAATTATAGAGTATTATAATGTGGACATATATCATAAGTAATATGTATATATTACATAAGTGTGTACCACTGTGCATAAACACATATATGTATGAAGTAGACATCAACTGTATACAAATGTGTTGTAAGAGTGTTTCTGCTCAGATAAATTTGGATTTGAGATTTAGGGGCTTGTAGCAGAATCATCTTGGGGAGGAAATTATTCCTAACTCTTTGAATCATGGTAAAATCTTACAGAAAAACTTACTATTTAGTATTTGGTCCTCTTAAAAATATGAGAAAGGATCTTACTTAAAAGTCAGAACATCCTACACAGGGAGAGGTTGTAGGAACCAGCCTGTTACCTGGGCTCAAACCTGACCAAGGAAGGACACAGATGAAAAAATGAAGAGATACAGAAACAAGTTAATACCTGGGGTCTGGGGGCTCATGCCTTCCTTAAACATAGAGCCCGCATGAATGACCTACCTTGGTTTTATTCCCTCAGACACAGGCCGAGCAATCAGACTCCAAGGGATTCATCTGTTTCCACCCTCCATGGTGCTGCTCCAGGTAGACAGCTTCACATCAGGGTTCTGTACCTCTTCCTGCAGCATATTAGTGGACTTGCGCGCCCTCTCTCTCCTCAGTGCTCACTGAGGAGGCCAGTTCAATCCACACAAGGGGTCTATCTGGTGTTATCCGCTACTGCAACACATACTTTCTTTCTTTATTATTTTTATTATTTATTTATTATTCATTCATTTATTTATTTTATTTATTTATTTACAGACAGGGTCTCGCTTTGTAGTTCAGGCTGGCCCTGAGCTCACTATGTAGCCCCGACAAGCCTCCAACTCAGCAATCCTCCTGTCTCTGCCTCCTGAGTGCTGGGATTAAAGGCGTGAGCCACTATGCCCAGCATTGTGGGGTGTGGTACTAATTGCTGGTGAGCGTGAGTCTCCATGCCCAGCATTGTATTGTGATTATCGGGATGAAATCTGGGCCTTGTGCTTGTAAGGCAGGCGCCGGAACCACTGAGCTAAATCTCCAGCCCTATTATTTTTATTTTAACATTTTTCTTATTGTCCCTTGTTCCTCTTCTCATTCTTTATTTCTTTGTTTAATAACAATCACAGCTACACTTTATTGAGTTTAAACACTTTTCTAAATATCTCTTCTTCTGTGATAGGCATCATTTACTTTCTACTTCCTCCACCTTAACCTGTGTTGTGAAGTCTATGATGTTTTTCTGCAGAATATCAATGCAGCTGCTCAATTTCAATTCTCTCAATTATCTGGTCAGACATAGTCTGAAATTTATCTTGTATCTCTTACCCTAGGGTGTGCACAACCATGGAAAGGGCCGGCATGGTCCAGGGATCTCCCTTGGGCATCACCCTGGTTCCAAGCATGGTGGCGAAGTCTCCGACTGTCACCCACACTTCCATTCATCTGTATACACACCCCCCCACTGCTTCTCTAAATAATTTCTTAAATGTTGCAAGTAATTGGTGATACGATTCAAAGCAAAGTCTCCTAGACTTTGAAATTCCCTGCTTTTAGAGCCTATATATAAGATATTTAGGTCTAGAGAGTAGAAAAGACCAATAATTTGAATATGTTAGTCTCTGGCTCCATTCTCCCAATGCTCATTTAATACAGTTCATAAAGAATTTGTCCCCCCAAGTAGAATGAGTTTTTAGTCTGTCTTTAGGATGAGTAAGGATTCCCAGAGGCTTTAACACTGTTCAGTTTATTATTTTATTTCACAAATGTAACCTTTGTTGAGACACTTTTCACACTTGGGCTGAAGGAGTGTGGCTTTCTGGGAGGCTATGATACCATGTTGGTTCTGGTTCTTTTGGAGGTCAGCCAACAGTCACTGGCATCCAGCCAGTTAGAATATATTATAGAAAACAAAAATATTCTCTAGACCTTATGCTTTTTGAGGTATGTCTATTCACAGATGGAACAGAAGCACAGAGTACTAACTTCTCAAGGTGACTAAGAAGAGCAAGGTAGAAATAATCAGAAGTGGAGAAAATAAATTCTTCTTAGCATTATAAATTGTGGACATTATATATCATGAATTACTGTGGGTTCCCAGTTTATGCTAATCATGGATCTACTTTGATAGTCTTCACAAGATAACCTGACAATGTTGATTACAAGGTGGTGGTCGCATTATTCAGGTGTCTCAGGCCAAAATAAATCTCTTGTCTGATAAGCAGCCAGACACCGAAAACTGAAGCTGCTATGTGTTACCACTATGGAAGTGTCAATGTGAGAAGAGCTCCCTGACCCTCGTGTTAAAGCTGATCAAACTGCACAGGAAATGGAATTTCTATCAAAACATCTTTCTTTCAGCCCCATAACCAAAATGTATCTGAACATTGTACCTTTTGGGCTGTACCAAATTATGTTTAACATTTTACTTCTTCTTGTAATATATAAATTACATTAATCTTAGGGAAATAGTAGGCACAGGTCACATTTTAATTATTTTTACTCCCTTGTTTACCTATCCACAACCTGACTCTTTCACCTTTCCCCAGATCTGCTTCCTATCTCCTAAAACTCCATCTCTGTGTTTCCCATCATCTTTCTTTAATTTTGCTTTTCAATTTATCTAAATTTTGAGTTTGCAATATGGGAGAAATAATGTGATATGTAACTTTCTACAAGTTTATTTCACTTACCATTCTAACCTCAAGTTCCATCAATTTGTCTACTCAAAAACGCTTTATGACAAAACACTGCACCATTATGTACATATGCTTCATTTTCTTTATTCATTCACCTGTGGATGAGCTTATAGACTGATTTTACAGTTTTGTATTGCTGCAATACATTGTAAAATGTTTTAATTCCACCAGGAAGATAACCAGAAGAAATATAGTGAGGGCAAAGTAAATTTATATTTTATTTGTTTTGTGAAATAGCTATACTGATTTGTCATAGTTCGATACTAATTTATATTCCCATCAGCAATGTAAAGTGGTAACTTTCCTACAACCTGGGCAATATTTGGTATTTTCTGAATTCATGATAATAGGTATTTACTGGAATAAGACAGAATCATGTTGTTTTTATTTGCATTTGTCTAATGGTCAAAATGCTGACTACTTATCCATGCACTTAATGACCATTTGTACTTCTTTTGAGAAATATCTATTCATTTGTTTTCATTGACTCTTCTATTTTGGAGGCTCTGATTTTTCAAATTCTATATATTCTAGATATTAGTCCTCTGATGTTTTTCCCACTCTATGGATAGTTTCTTCACTTGGTTGCTACCTTTGCAGTCAAGAAGTTTTAAAATTTGATATAATCTCATTTGTTTGCAATTGGCAATTTTTTTTTTTGAGACAGGTTCTTGCTTTGTAGTTCAGGCTGGCCCTGAGCTCACTATATAGCCCAGGCAAGCTTCAAACTCAGCAATACTCCTGTCTCTGCCTCCCAAGTGCTGGGATTACAGGTATGAACCACCACGTCCCGCACTGCAGCATGTGGTATTGATTGCTGGTGGGCGTGAGTCTCCATGCCCAGCATTGTATGTGGTTACTGGGGATCTAAATCAGGACCTTGCACTTGCGAGGCAGGCGCTGGAACCATTGAGCTAACCCTCTGGCCCGCAATTGGCATTTTTTGTACATTCCAATTCTCTTCAGAAAGTGCTTGCGTGTGATAATATCAAGAGTTTTGCATTTTTTATCTTTCAACAGATTCAGTGATTCTATTTTTATACCTAGGCCTTGCAATCTATTTTTATTTGATTTTAGTAGAGAGTAAAAATATTGGTTCATTTTATATAAAGCCCACAATCACACTCAACATTGGGGAATTTGTACCAATATATGACATGAGTCAATTTTCATTTTTTGCTCATATCCCTACCCACCCCCACAACCCTCTCCCCCTATATACACGTTCTTTCTTTTTCTTTTTAAATCATATTGATTATTTTTCCTCATTAATTTCCCCTACCACATTCCCTTTGAATATTTCACAAAATCTATCACACATTCTAGTTTTGGTCTCTTCTTCAAAACTCAGATGGCTAAATGTGCATGGGATAATTTTCTGCATCCTCAATCTGTTTCACTGATCAATGTGTCTGATTTGTTCCAGTACCATACAGTTTGTATTATTGTACCTCTGTAGTGAACATGAAATTTGGAAGTACAATGCCTTTTCCTTTTTTGTGCTCAGGGTTGCTTTGGATTAATGGTTCTGCACAGATGTAGTACTATTTTTTCTGCTTCTGTAATGAAGGCTTTTGTTATTTTGATTGGATATACATTAGGCCTATTTTTATTTTTGGTGAGGTGGGCCTTTTATAATATTGGTTCTGTGTCTTCAGAAATGAGATATATTTGCAATCTGTAATGTCTTTTTGAACATTTTTTCTAAAGTAATATAATTTTCATTATAGCAGTATTTGGCTTCCTAGGTTAGGTTAATTCCTACATATATAATTTTTAAACTACTATGAATAGTATTGTTTTCTCTCTTTCTTGGTAGGTTCATAATTGCGGTATAGGAGTGCCATTAATTTCTGTGTGCGTGTTAGTAGTTTTGTATCCTGTCGCTTCTCTACGTTTATTAGTTCTAAGTATCTTTGGTACAGGCAGTTGACCTCTTACTCTCCTGTTTGTCCCCCTTTTATCTTCCTTAACCGATTGTTCTGACTAAATTGTTGGACACCATACCAAACATGAATGGTGAGAGTGCCTTCTCCAGCTCCCTACTTAAGATCATACACTACTACATTTTATCCCTAGCATTCGTATGCCATAGACCACTGTCATGCTCTGGCAAGCTCCTCCCTTAGTGTGTTATTCTGAGAGGGTTCTCCACAGTGAATTTCTCATTTCCTGGGCTCCTTCTCCAGGGAAAAAATGAAGTAGGACAGGTGGATACTGGCAGTGCCTGCTCTGCTGTGTGCGCTAGACATACGCCTGGCCACCACTGTTATACTCAGTTCATCCCTCAGGGAATTAGATTCTCTCCAAAGATGACATCTTCATTATGCCTGGACTGTATGTACATAGGGCTAGGAGTAGTTGTAACTCTGTTTTCTCTCTAAGCACCTCTGGCATTGTCATTCATCTGCTAGGCTTTGCCTTAAAGTTAGTTTCCTTTGCTTGGGCTTCTTTCTCACATCTGTTGCCAAGTACCAGAAAATCCTGGTAGGCAACCTCAGGATGTCATGTGACTATCACTGCCTCTGTCTGACATGATGAGAGGGATGTCTGGTATTTAATGAAAAGACTTGTTACAGTTGTATTTTAGCCACATAGCTTGTACATCTAGGAATTGCATACATGAAAACTTTGATGAGAGGATACGTCCAGTGCCCTGGAATTGATTTCTATACTGTAAAATATATGGTTGAAATGTAGCATCTCCCAGACTAATAAATCTAATCTGGTAAATACTGGGTAGGGGATCATGGTAACTAATAATATTGAGTACCCATTATGTGCTTACCCTGTGTAAAAGATATTTATATTAATATAACACAACAACCACAACAACATGTAATATATGTCTTATAATTTTCATTTTACGAAAAGAAGTTGCATAAATTGGATAAAATTCCCTACCAGGTTACTGTCTGAAATGGTTTCACTTAATTCCATAATAAATGGCTGATATTATATGTTCATATCTCAAAACTTAACTAATTCCTAAATTGCACGACTCACAAAATGAAGGTACAACCACACAAACATATATAATAAAAATGTCAATAGAGCATAACTTTTAATGTAACTTTTTCTGATAATACAATAAAGTATGCTTATTGAAAGAACTGAAAAGTCTTGAAGTAAATAATAGCTAATAATGCCTTAACATTTCCTTTTGAGAAGATATTTAACTAATTGTTTGCCTTGCATTATTTTGTTTAATGCATATGAAAACTAGAGATACACATTATTATGTTTTTTTTTCATAGTGAAGACAAATAAAAAGAGAACTCAAATAGCTTTCTTAAGATACCACACTTGTAACTGTGAGTGAAGATTCAAACACAGGCCATCTACCTTGAGAGTATATATCCCTCCATTATACTGCTACTTACAGTCTCAGCATCCAAACAGTTACTGCCAATATTCTGGCCCATTTCCTTTTCATGGTGACTCTTTAGATAACCATGCCAGAACTGGCTTCTCTTTCCCTATTCCCAAATATAGATTAAAATTTAAAAATTATCATGAAGGCTGCACTTTCAGAGCCTCAATTTACATACCAGTACAGACAAGAAGCACAAAATGATGCCCTTCCTTAACAGTGAAGCATCCCCAATAAATCTTTCTTTAAAAAAAAAATCTGTATATTCTACATTTCCATTTTATGGCCAGAGTGCCTGCCATTTGAACAAAAGAAACAGTTCACCACCATAACTTTCCCAAGTTTCCAGTCTTCTACTATTCTTTTTTCATTTTTGCCATCCTGAAGATTCCAAGGCTTTCATTAGCTTTGTGCTACACCTCATTAGTGCTTCACTAGCTTTTGCCTTTTGGAACCATTCAATACGGTATAATATATAATCTTACTAACAAGAAGCCCCGATCGAAAATGTTTTATGAGGGCCGGACATGTAGCTCAGTGGTTCCGGTGCCTGCCTAAAAAGAAAGAGTAAGGTCCCTGGTTCAATCCCCAGTAAGCACATACAACAGTATCCCATGTGGTGACTCCTGCCCACCAGCAATCAGTACCACACACCACAGTGCCGGGTGTGGTGACTCATGCCTGTAATCCCAGCACTTGGGAGGCAGAGGCAAGAGGATTTCTGAGTTCAAGGCTTGCCTGGGCTACATAGTGAGCTCAGGGCCAGCCTGAACTACAAAGTGAGACCCTGTCTCAAAAACAAAAATGTTTTACTACTTCAGGTGCTTTGATTATCATATGAAACTTTTGCTAATAATCTTCTGACCTTTGACATCATTTTAACCTGTGCTCCCACAATCCTACTTGCATTTTTGTATTTTGAAGTCAGAAGTGACATGTTCATATTAGGTATTAATGCAGATTCCTGGGCCTTAGCCAAGACCTACAGCATTTGGATGAAAATGCTCAGTGGAATGAAATCTGGGGTTACAATCTTCAAATATGATAGATGTATACTAGTTAGATAGTTCATGGCCTAGCAGCATTTCCCAGAGAAGGCCTCAAAAATTTAGCACTTCTGATTAAAGAAAACTTTTATTAACAATAGATGTTGTCTATTTTTCCTTCTATATTGTATACCAAAAAGTCAAATGATTTAATAATAGAGGCATGTCTTAAATTCCTTTTGATGTATACACCTTTCATGTTTTGATATCTTTAGTAGCTTCACACTACAGTGATTTATTGACAGATTAGTTTTGTGTATGCACATGTACATGCAACATCTTTTAGTTATTTGAAGTACAAAAGCAATGATATCTCAAATTTTGTAAGTGTGACTACTTATCAGTTTATCTGGTATATTTTATGATTTATGTAGGAAGGATAAAATATTAAATTTCGAAGAAAAATGTAATATCTAAAAGATCATCTGTAAACATAACAGTGTATGCAGAATAAAAGACAACAATTTGGTATAAGTTTTGTTTACAGAAAGACCCTGAAGCGTTGGGGAATGGAATGTGGCTATAGAATTTTTTCCTATAAATCAGGGCCAGGATGAGGAATTCTCTAAAATAAGAAAGCAACACAAACCCAGTTATCAACTGAGCTTGGTTTACCATAGGGTCAGAAGTTGATGATACATGTTGAAACGTGTTTCTCTAAATCTCTTTTGTGTGAATATTCTTAAATCTATTTTACTTAAATTTATACTTATTTCCTTATCTGAACTTTCAGTGGAGGTGGAGTGGCTTTAGTTGAACAGATGTTATATGACAGCTATTCACTACCACACCTGCCAGAGCCTGACACACTTAATGGTTCTAGTTTTGTTTTACCTTTTGGGCTATAATCAGTAAAAATGTAACATTATGCAGAAGTTTTCCCCACTGTGATTTTATTAAGGAGTACAATTTCAGCGAGCAAGAGTCAAGGACAAGACACAGATATCAGAAGATGAATAACAAGTACAACAATATGTCATTGAGATGGAAAATGCTAAAATATTGCTAATTGCCAGGCATGGTGGGTCACTTTTATAATCCCAGGACTCAGGAGGCAGAGGCAGGAGGATTGCTGAGTTTAAGGGATGCCTGGGCTACATAGTGTACTCAGGGCTAAAGCAAGATCCTGTCTCACAAACAAACAAACAGACAAACAAATAAATAAATAATGCAATTTCACTAATTGCCCGATCCTTGGAAATGAAAGACTCTACAGTGCCTAAGTTATGCCTACTATTTGTACATAATCATTTGAAGGGAAAATGTGGTAAAAACCAGAATAAATATTGTATTCTATAATCCCTTTCTCTCATTCACCAAATGTTCACTAAAGAGATTTTATTACTTTTATTTCTATTTGCCCAGATATGAGCAAAGGCAGTGATTCCATTTATGTAAATATAAATTGGAAATAAGAAGCATGTTATGAAGACAGGGTGTAAGTACCTTCGGTACTTATAGCAAGTACTTGACATAAGTTGGATTTGGAAGGTGTTTGGCAGAAGTAATATGGTCATATAATTTATAGGCCAAACTGAAATACTTGTGTGGGGGATGTTAATTAGTAACATGAGATAGTAGTTTTATGAATTCTTCCAGGCAAACCAAGATGTACAGTCATTTAATCAGATTTTGGACATGCAACAAGAGAAATGGAAAAGAAAAACAGAGAACAGGTTAGAGAGAAAATCAGAATTTATAAGAAATATTTTATGTAGTTTTGTATTCATAAATGCAAAAGTTCAATTTTTTTTTTTTTTTGCTTTTGAGACAGGGTCTCACTTTGTAGTTCAGGCTGGCCCTGAGCTCACTATGGTGCCCAGGCAAGCCGCCGTGAACTCAGCAATCCTCCTGTCTCTGCCTCCCGAGTGCTGGGATGACAGGCGTGAGCCACCACATCCGGCATTGTGGTATGTGGTGTTCATTGTTCGTGGGCGTGTCTCCACGCCCAGCATAATATGTGGTAACTGGGGATCGAACTCAGGACCTTGCGCTTGCAAGGCAGGCGCCAGAACCACTGAGCTAACCCTCCAGCCTGTTTGAACAATTCTTAACGGGACTCTTTCTTTCTTTCTTTCTTTCTTTCTTTCTTTCTTTCTTTCTTTCTTTCTTTCTTTCTTTCTTTCTTTCTTTCTTTCTTTCTTTCTTTCTTTCTTTCTTTCTTTCTTTCTTTCTTTCTTTCTTTCTTTTCTTTCTTTCATTTTGAGGCAGGGCCTCACTTTGTAGTTCGGGCTGGCCCTGAGCTCACTATGTAGCCCAGACAAGCCTCGAACTCAGCAATCCTC
>PVIC010033177.1:0-20277 GCA_004025085.1 Thryonomys swinderianus
AAAATAGAGACCTTGAGTTAATAGGAATCTCATGACAGTCTACCTCCTTAGGGAGAATATTTAAAGGACTTCAGCTGAAAACACCACAGGAAAGAGAAAGGTTGACCACAGATCTAGTAAGGTCTATGAACGCCCTTTTATATGGCTTTTGTCATAGCCTCATTAGGATGATAGATATGAAAATGAGATTTTGATTTGTAACTATACAATTCATTACCAATAGTCAAGATTTTCCAAACATCTGCTTCTACTTATCTCTCTACTTCCCTCAAATTCCTTCTGAGCTCATTGGCTGGCCTTGACATCACAGCCAAGCCCTAAATCAAAGCATTCCCCATTTTCCATGTTGTTTCCAAAGAAGGTCCTGAGTTCTTATTATCCAAGCAATAACAGATTCCATTTCTGAGACTTCTTATCTTTTCTTTAGCCACATCGTAAATAACTGAAATTTTTGTATGTTTTTTAAAGAAATATGGTTAAGAATTTGAATATGAACTCTGATTACTTTATGTAACTTATTACATTTCCTATTTCAACTTTGAGTACAGGCTTTCAGAAAATTGGGCATATCCACACAAGTTATAAATTAAATTACAGTTAATCTTAAATTATACCAAAGAAATGACAAAGTTTGAAGTGCATTCAATGCCTTTGAAAATCATGAGAATCTGATTTTATGTATGGAAGGATATAAAATTTAGGGATCTCAGCAAGTAACCACAGAAGGGTCACCATGGGCCTGAGAAGGGACCTTAAATTTGTCTTTTGAACTGTTGCCCCCAAAGAAGTTCAATGATTTATCCAAGGTCACATACATGGATTTTTGCCTAAGTGAACCTTCCTGTTTTCCTAGGCATGCTGTCTGAGAACTGAGTGTCCAACTCATTCTTTTCTAAGCCCTGAAGGGATAGAGTTATGTAATTCTCCACAGGTATTTTGGCAGCTTCTGAGACATTAAATCGGGCCCCTCTCATCCTCTCTGAGAAGAAAGTATACATTTCCCACCAGGGACATTAGACCACTGAAGAAGATGGCCATCTCCTAAGCAAGAACAGAGCCCAGTGTGATAGAAAGGTAGAAAGGTACCCACTTATGATCGACTTCCCGACGGCATTTACTGGGCACCTACTATTCATCAAACATTGTGTGAAGGGCCCCCACAGAGTTGTTGCCATTGGACCAAGAAGTTTACATATCTAAATGAACACTCCCACTCGTCATTCCTGAGACCTTGGACCAAACTTCCAGTCTGTTTTCTTCCCACATAAGTGGAGGAAAGTTGCCTGACCTTATCTCCTACAATTATTGTGTGAGCCAAATGGACTAACACATCACTAAACACTTTCTAAAATTGTGATTGAAATATATGTACAAAGAGAAAATAGAAGTCATAAATACACAGATCTATATATTTTCACAAGCTAAACACACACATATAATCAACACACAGCTGCAGAAACCGGGCACTACCCCAAAGATCCCCCACCATGCTACCTATTGGCTTCCAATCTCCTAAAAAATAACCACGTTTTTGACTTCTAATAATCTAGATTTGCTTTGTCTAGTTGGGTTATATGGCAAAGCAATCAGATGCTATATGGTCTTTTTGTATGATTTTTTTTTTTTGCTTAGATGCATGTTGGCAAATTTCATCCATATACTGTGGTTATATATTTTTGTACACACTTTATTCTCATTGATATATGGACTCCTCTGTATGAACAGACAACATTTTTTATCACTCTCTAATGAGAAACCTTTAAGTGGCTTCCAGTTTTGGTCCATTAACCGTTACTCATTTCTGATGACTCTACACTAGAAGTCGAATTGATGACTCTTGAGTCTCGTGTTCACTCAGCTTGATGAAGTGCTGCCAAATGGCTTTCCAAAATGTGGTTCTAAATTACACACCCAAGGACAGTGTCTGAGAAACACTAAATGAGTTTGTTTTTGTTCTTGTTTTATTTTCCTTGCTTTCATTTTAAAGTACTTCTTAATATAACCTATCATAATTTTGAAAAATTTGGTCCTTTTTACCTCAGACTTTGCCAAATAAAGGTATATTAAAATTTTATATTTTCATACTATATGCTGGGAAAATTTTATTATTTAAACCTTGGTATATGCAACATCTGCTTCTATGAAAATTAACTGAACTTAGGACCACTTGACTATAATATATGTATATATACACACACATATAGAGGTAGATATATTCTGCCACATAGAAATAGAGTATCCTAAATTTTGTGCATTAAAATGGTACAATGTCCTAGGAATGTCTACTTCAAAAGTATAATCTATCTTAATAGCAAACAGCTAATTGAATAGCAAATACTCTGTGACAAGTCAGTTTAGCTTGAGGAGGATTTGCAGACTCTGGCCAACTCATCCTTATTAGTGAGGAAACTGAAATGCGAAAAGGCAGGACTTACCTGAGACATTGGAGCTACTGTACTTTGTATCAGAGCCTGACACCTGAACTCAACTCCTCAGAGCCCTTTCTCAACCTCTTCCATCTTCTGTATGTTCAACTATCCTTAGTCCCTTGACTAGTGCAGGAAAAGATATGGCTATACAGTAAATGACAACAGATGAGCCCCACAAGGGTCGGAGCTGAGAGAAGACTGAAGTGGATTTAGTAAGGACAGTGACAAGTTGGCAAATGAGTTTTCAGCGGCATTGTGGAAAAAGTGACAGCATAGGGCCAGAGATTTACCTCAGTGGTTCCTGTGCCTGCATAGCAAACACAAGGTCCCTGGTTCAATCTCAGTAACCACATACAATACTGTGCATGGTGACTCACTCCCACCAGTAATCAATACTAGGGCCTGGTGGCTCACGCCTGTAATCCCAGCACTTGGGAGGCAGAGGCAGGAGGATTGCTGAGTTTCAGGTTTGCCTGTGCTACATAAGAAGCTCAGGGCCAGCCTGAACTACAAAGCAAGACCCTCTCAAAAAAAAAAAAAGTTACAGTATAACAACATACCCACTCATTTCTCAAGTTGTTAGTGAGCACAAATCTAAGACTAGACAGAAAGGTCACAGAAGAACAGTGCCTGCCAGTCACCCAACCCCAGCCCTACTTCTTTCTGGAAGCGTCCTATGAAATCTTCTCCTCACCAGGGGGTTTTACTCTTCATCCAGATGAATTTCCACAAGATTCTTCTTTTACTTACTTCATTCCTCTGCATCCTTTGGATTATTTCATCTTCCAACTCCAGGGTTGATGTTTCATCAGTTTTTCACTAAGTATTGACTCTAACAACCAACCAAAGCTGAGAACTACTGAATAACTGTTACCAATTCAGGTTGCATATAAGAATTATTTTTAGAGGAAATAAAGTTTTATAAAATGGAAAGGCAGCTTTTATGATTTTAACTAATTTGAGATGTAATAGTGGCAAAGAATGATACATTTTAATAATAAGCAAAAGTGAGAACAGGCTTTCTCTATTTACTTCAAAGCCTAGAGTGATTTTGCTTTTCTCCTCCTCTCCACATACCATTTCCCCCGCCACTACCTTTCACCAGTACAGACAAAGTAAAGGGAGTGCAGAGAAAAACCAAAACCAAAACAGCCCCTCTTACAGTGCGGTCCAATAACCAGAGGGAAGAAAGGAGACAGTATAAAGTGTGGGGGGGGTATAAAAACAAAGAGACTAGATGACCTCAAAGCAGTGGTTTTGATCAAGGCAAAAAAAAATGTTGGAATGTAAGTGGAAAATTCCTGCGTGAGGTAAAAGTTTCAATTCTGCAACAGTTAAGCACGAAAATATGACAAGGCTTAATCTTAATAGAGTGTCAACCCAGCCATGTCTGGGATTGCACATTTCCATAACTGTTTATTTGCCTTTCCATGATTACAGTGTGAAAATCCTGCCCAGGATGTGGAAGAATTTAACACACAAGGTACGTTAATAAACCCGCTCTATCTGACACAGTGTAAGCAGGACCACTAGGTGGGATTAAATGAATCTGAAGGATTTGCTGGTCTAAAGGAATTCATGTACTTCATTGTTGATGTCACATGGCAAACGATATTCTAAGAACATCTGATGATTTTTGCTATTTTTGTGAAATGGGGGGGCAGGGTTAAATCCTACAGTTAAGTACTGTCCTTTTAGTAGAGAGGGAAGAAGGGCAGGAATAGATAAAAGAAGAGGAACTAGAGTCTTGCACAAGTGGTTTTATGAATTATGGCTCGGTGTTCTCATTTACAAACCTTGAATAATCACAGTTCCTAAATGGAAGAGGGGCGTTAAAGGGATTTAGTGAATTAACACATGGGCTTGATACTGGTTGCTACTTTGCCTCTACAATCAGTTCTGCTTGAATTTATCCCAACATAACAGACATCTCAGGGAAGAAGTTCAGTGTAAGATGAATTTCAGGTTTGCCCTGGGTGGTGTTGCCTGTAGAACACAGCCGGTGAGCCCAGGGACTACACC
This sequence comes from Thryonomys swinderianus, assembly GCA_004025085.1. NCBI lineage: Eukaryota > Metazoa > Chordata > Mammalia > Rodentia > Thryonomyidae > Thryonomys > Thryonomys swinderianus. The sequence goes on from PVIC010033177.1 coordinate 4,452, forward strand.
CAGCTAAACTGAACGGTGCGGGGACACAACTGCATCCTAAAACATCTTCCAGGACTGCATTTCGCTCTGTTTGATGAGCCATATCTTCATCCCTATGTATTGTTTCCTTGCTCATAACCTTTTATAACTTCAAATAACCTCCTTCCAAGGGAACTCTTCAGACACTCAATTCCACAAGCCACTTCCATCTTTTTCGTTGTGAAGGGCTATTATATTAGTGAGCATGCAGTTCAGAACCATCTAACACAGGTAAAATAGTCCTATCATTCTATTAGATTTGTTTCCCACATGTCACTGATGGATTTTTTTGAGTGGCATGTCCTGGATCCCACCTTTTCCATAGGCTCTGAGGTTTTCTGTAGTGACCAAGGAATATCTGTGCTACACCACGGCTGTATTGACAGTAGTTATCTAGATTTTGCCACAGCACAGATGGAGTCAACTGTGTGTTTTTAGTTAGGTTGCATCACAAACACTACTTTATTAAAATAACTCAAATAGTGTTCTTCTATGAAATATGTTAGGGGAAAACTCCAAGACATCTGTGCACCTGGGCCGCAGTTTCCCTCCCCTGTGGCCTTCTATCTCAAACTGATTAGGATGCTTCCATTTCACCAGGAATCTCGTCTGCATTTCTGCTGTCAAATATGCACGTGAGCTGCCAGCGACAGGCGCATTCAGGTAAGGACTTATTTTTGTGATTCCACATTTTTCAGGCAGTAACACTGTGAAGGCCCCCTGTCTGAGGGTCAAGGGAAGCATAAGAGGTGAAAAATTTGAATGCAAAGATGAATTTGAGATTTTTATCTATAAACTCAAGGCTCTGACATTCTTGACAGAGCTATCCTCCAAAGGATTTAGCGCACTTATGTCACTGAACTAAACTAACAGAGATTTTTAAATATTATGTCAAGAACACTTACTATTTCTTACTTTTTTGTTTCTTAGAGGCATTCATAGTCATAGTTGCTATTTTTATTTTAAATATAATAATACAAATACAATAATGCCTTCTATTAACTTCTTTCACTGCCCATAAAGTAGGCTTCAAATAGTAGCTCATTTTTTAAGATGCCTTAGGTTAAAGGTAGATAATTACAAATTTTATAAAGAAATTTAAAGAATACCATATATTGGAACATCTGATAAAGAGTTGTTTGTGAGGGGGCCGGAGGATTAGCTCAGTGGTTCTGGTGCCTGCCTCACAAGCGCAAAGTCCTGAGTTTGATCCCCGGTAACCACATACAATGCTGGGCGTGGAGATTCACGCCCACCAACAGTCAATACCACATACCACAGTGCCAGGCGTGGTGGCTCACACCTGTAATCCCAGCACTCGGGAGGCAGAGACAGGAGGATTGCTGAGTTCGAGGCTTGCCTGGGCTCCATAGTGAGCTCAGGGCCAGCCTGAACTACAAAACAAGACCCTGTCTCAAAAAAAAAAAAAAAAAAAAAAAAAAAAAAAAAAAAGAGTTGTTTGTGAAATAGAGAATACTGAACTTTCCTCTGTTCATGTTCAGACAGGAAGAAATAATATTTCACTTCCAAAGGGGTGCAAAGGAGGATCGCAGTACGGGGAACCGAGTAGAGAACCTCTTTTCAATGGAACCCTGTGAGCTTGATCCATTTGTCTGAGGTGACTGAGGTCACATCCTGTGCAGAGACAAGAGGAGGAACTATAGGCCACAGGAGGGACTGAGCCTTCCACGACCTCACTGGTGTCCTCTCAAAGTGCCGAGTCAGCAGTGTTTCCCCTGGGATTAAAGTGGGTCATCTCTGCTAATTGAGCTTTTGTATAAAGTTCCTGGAACTCAGCTTCCCCCTTGACATAACCTTGGATTCCGTGGACCGTGGATTCTACTTCATTCCTTTATTCTCTGGTGAGAATAAGGAGGTGGAGTCAGCGATTGTTTCTATTTGAACCTTTAAACTTCTGTTAAGCCAAAGAATACATTTTAAATCCCTCTACTTCTCAGATTCCTTTTTTTGGGGGTGGTACCATGGATTGAACTCGGGCCCTTTTGCTTCCAAGGTAGGTGCAGTATCACTTTAGCTAAATCCACAGCCCCTCAGCTCCTCAGATTCCTGGAGCTAGCAGAAGGCTGATTTTAGATTGCCCCAGCCCCTTTGCCTTGATTCTACTCACTGTCTTCTGCTCACTAAGTGGTAAGTGGAGAGAAGTCCAGAAACCTATGTGAGATGGAGCATTATTTAAAATTGAGTGTTAATTGGCAACTGCAGTGTTTCAGTGTACCAGGAGGAAGTTCTGGAGAGCAAGCATAGTAAACAGCAAGGGACAACTACTGCCATCACTGTACATCTTGCGAGCAGGTTCCACCAAGCATGTACCAATCCACTGGAAAGAGTGTGTCACATATAAGGACGGAAGTAAAAATTAAAGTCTAAATGTTGACACTGATTATACAAGGCCTTTTCTCTTAAAGTATACCCAGTCTGAGGTTGCTAGAATTGAAATAGGTTATAGCTTTAGAGGAGTTAATATGTCTTAAATTTCTGGATAAAATCCTGAGTAAAATATGTGCAAAACAAAATTGAGATCATTCCTGAATAACCAAGTTAAGCCTTTTAAGATGCTGAAAGCAGAATTTTCTCTGTCTATCTCACACACACATTTCAAACCAATATCAACAATTACTAAAAACAATTACAAAGAAGAAACATACACTTTAAATATGTAAAATGAATTCAAAATATATCTGGAGTTATATTAAACACTGATAATACTACAATAAGACATGCACAGAACTTAAGCAAAATTCTACTCCTATTATCCTACCACGTGTAATTTTACAACCTATGTGCAAATGATAATCAATAGAAAGAAAGTACCTAGTGGGTCAAACATCTCACTCATGATTTCTAAACCATATTCAAGGGGATACAGTGTTTTCTTCCAAACAACACTAAGTCTCAGGAATCAGACAAACACATTTAAAAGAAAACATAGCAGAAGTAGGAAGGTCGAAATGGCAGCACCTTGTTTGTTGATAGTTCTGTCAGCTGAAGAAAGTCAGCTTTTTCTGCTTTGGATTTTCTATGGAAGGTAGAAATACAACTAACTCTCTCTAAAGCTTCTTGAAATTGATATGCATTTACCTAATGTTCCCCCACACCCTGAACATTTATAAGGAATACTTTCACTTTCACTTGTCACACAAAAACATGTGAGATTAGTGGTCATGGGAGGCAGAAGGCAACTCTTTCCCTGAAAAGATTCTGAGCCTCCACCAAGGCTTCTAGCACACTGGCAACAGCCTTTAAGTGAACTCTGGAAACTTCAGAGTATGTTTATACAAATAAATGATCATGGGTGGCATCCAAGCAGAGACCCTCTGCTTTAAACTTAGCATCTTTGCTTAGATAGACTATTTGCCATTTACCTCTGTCTCTGAAAAGAAAGATGTATTGTCTAAAGAACCAAACTGACCACAGAAAATGGCAATGTTCTTGAATTTAGAAATAACAAAACTGCTGGGGGTCGAAAGTCTTCTGTCGAGGAAGACTGCAGAAAAGTCTTTGAAGAAAGCTCTGCAGATAAAAAGCCAGTTTTGACTATCACTGTTGAAAATGAAAATAGGGACAGATATCACTGACTCAGTCAGATAAAAAATCTCTCGTGAGAAAAGATACACTGAGACAAGATTTGGCATGAACAGTGGGGTGCCCTGGACTTTCCTCAGATCTGGCCTAAGTGGAGTTGACACAAACCTAGAAGGCTTCCTGTTGCCGGACAGTTGCAGTTTTAGCACCCTGTAGGCTTCTCGGAATGAAAGCAGCCAGTCAACCCACAACTCTACAAGTCACCAAAGTAGAGGGACAAGCCTGGACTTCATCATTGAAGTCCCTCTGGGCCTTTGCTGGGTGCTCACTCAGAATGTAATTTCCCCCTTCCCCAGACAGCACAGGATAAAACAATGGAAGGTTTGGAATAATAAGTCCTATCCCAAACAAGCCCACAGCAGTATTCATGGCCTCTCCCTTAAACTCTCAGTGTGGCTTTAACTTCTAGATCTAACATCCCCTGGTTTCTCCCCTCTCTCAGTGACTCCAGCAAAACCTTAGAGATGATATGCTACTCCACATAGAAGACCCAAGGAGCTCCACCAAAAGACTCAGAATTAATAATAACCAACTTCAGCAAAGTAACAGGATAAGAGCAACACAAAAAAATCATTAGCATTTATGTACCCATCAACAAACAAGATGAAAAGAAAATTATGAAAACAATGCCATTCACAGTAACTTTGAGAAAAATAAAAAATTAGGAATTTATTTATCCAAAGAAGCAAAAGACCTCTACAAAGAAAATTACAGACTTCTAAAGAAAGAGATTGAAGAGGACATCTGGAAATAGAAAGGTGTCCCTGCTCCTGGATAGGCAAAACTAATATTGTCAAAATGGCCATACTCCCAAAACTGTTAAATAGATTCAATGCAGTCCCAATCAAAATCCCAACAGCATACTTTACATAACTAGAGAAAATGATCCTAAAATTCATATAGAGCCAGAAGAGGCCCTGGATAGCAAAAGCAATTTTGGGGAATAAGACCAAACCAAGAGGCATAGCAATACCTGCCTTTAAACTATACCACAAAGCAATAGTAGTGAAAACAGCATGGGGTAAAAAAGATACACTGATCAGTGGCATAGAACTGAGGATAAAGAAGCTTCTCCAGACTTCCTCAACTATTTGATCTTTCACAACAGGGCCCAAAGGATATGTTGGAGGAGAGACAGCCTATTTAATAAGTGGTGTTAGGAAAACTGGCTTTGTTTGCAGAGGACTGAAACTAGACCTTTATCTCTTACCATTTATTAAATTAAAATAAAAAATCTACACATTAAAACAGAAACATTAAGCCTACTGGTAGATAAATTAAGCAAAGCACTTGAAGACATAGGTATAGGAAAGGATTTTATGAAAAGAACTTTAGTTGCATAAGAGATAGAAGCAAGAATCAACAAGTGCCATTATATCAGACTAAAGAATTTTTGGACAGCAAAAGAATCAATCAGGGGAAAGAGAAGAGATAAACTACAGAAATGGAAAAAATTTCTGCCAACTATATTCTTTGGACAGAGGACTAAAATCAAGAATATACCAAAAACAAAAATTAAACAACCTAAAATTAAAGGTCTGGTCAATAAATAGACAAGGGAAATGATTATAGACACCTCCAGAGGAAGAAATATAAATGATCAACAAATATACGAAAAAATGCTCAACATCACTGGCCATTAGAGAAATGCAAATTCAAATAATGCTAGGATTCCATCTTACTCTAGGAAGAATGGTAATCATTAAGACATCAAAGAATAACAAATGCCATTCAGGTTGTGGTATAAAAAGGAAGCCTCCTTCATTGTTGGTGGGAATGTAAACTAGAACAACCATTATAGAAGTCAGGATGGAGAAGTCTCAGTAAACTGAAATTAGAAATTCCATATGACACAGCTATTGTAGCTCATGCAAAGAGTTTAGGTCATCTTTCTACAGTGATACATGCATACCAATATTGATACCAGCACAACTTTTAATAGGTAAATCCTAGATTTAGCAGTCTTTATACTCATCAGTGTATGACTAGATAAAGAAAATGTTGGGCCGGAGATTTAGCTCAGTGGTTCCGGCGCCTGCCTTGCAAGTGCAAGGTCCTAATATCAGTCCCGATAACCACATACAATGCTGGGCATGGAGACTCACACCCACCAGCCATCAATACCACATACCACAGTGCCAGGCGTGGTGGCTCATGTCTGTAATCCCAGCACTCGGGAGGCAGAGGCAGAAGGATTGCTGAGTTTATGGTTTGCCTGGGCTACATAGTGAGCTCAGAGCCAGCCTGAACTATATAGCGAGACCCTGTCTCAAAAAAAAAAAAAAAAAAAAAAAAAAAAGAAAGAAAATGTGGTGTTTATAGATAATGGAATACTATTCAGCTATAAAAATGAAAATTTTGAAACATCTGTAGGTTGTTCATGTGTGCACCCGGAAAATACAATATTGAGTAAAATAAACCAGACATACAAGCTTAAATATCATATGATATCTCTCTTAAATACCATATGGTATTTCACATGGTACTTCTCATTTCATAAGCCAAAGTAAAAACAAAGAGAATGATAAAGGATGGATAGAAGGAAACAAGAGGATGGATCTCTTGCAAAAGGGAAGTGGTCTAAGGGAATGAGGGTGAAGGGAGAAGAAGGGGAATTCAGTAGAATAAAGATATACCATGCAAACTCAATTAACAAACATTACATGCCATAACACAAGCCGAGACAAATAACATCAGCAGGAATGAAAAATGAGACAGGGAAGTGGAGGAAAAGGGAAGAAGTAAGAGGGAAAGGAATAGAGGTGTTTGTTTTGTTTTGTATTGTTTTTGAGACATGGTCTTGCTTTATAGTTCAGGCTGGCCCTGAACTCACTATGTAGCCCAGGCAAGCCTCAAACTCAGCAATCTTCCTGCCTCTGCCTCCTGAGTGTGGGATGACACAGGTAAACCACTATACCTGGCAGGAATAGAGATTTTTAAAAAGAAACATGCACTAATATGTACTTGGAACCATTCCCTCAAGATGACTGTGAACTGTAAATGTGTACAAGATAAAATTCTTTTTCTTATGTTGTATAAGGGCTGCTTATTTTTATTTTTAATTGATTTTATTGTTATATTTTATATACATATCATAATCACAATAGATATTAAGAATTTGTACCAGTACATGACATGACATCACTTTTTCCACTCCCCTGCCTGCCCTTTAATCCCTTGCCATCTATATACATAAGCTTTGTTTCCTTTTTTACCATCAAATATTTTATTTCCCTTCTTTGCTTACCCCCGACCCTCTTTTTTTCCTTTGAATATTTTCTGTGTCACAATACCTATCCTACATTTAAGAACTCATTTGTATCTTCAGTTTCTCATACCAGAGAAAAGATATGGTACTCATAGAACTGTGACCTATTTATTTCACTTATAAGTATGTCCTCAAGATATATCTGTTTCATCAATAGCCTCTGTATACACAAACAGACTCATTGAGAGACAAGTTGGGGAATCAGTTTCTTTCACAACAGCGTCCAAAAATGAAATATCTAGGAATCAGTCTAACAAAGACGGTGAAAGATCTCTACTCTGAAAACTACAGCACTCTGAAAAAGGAGATTGAAGAGGATATCAGAAAATGGAAAGACATCCCTTGTTCATGAGTAAGAAGAACCAACATCATCAAAATGGTTATACTCCCACAACTACAACACAGATTCAATGCAATTTTGATTGAAATCCCAACACCATATTTCACAGAGCTAGAGAAAATAATCCAAAAATTCACCTGGAACCACAAGAGACCTAGAATAACAAAAGCAATTCTAGGACACAAGGACATGGAAGGAGATATAACAGTTCCCAACCAAAACTAACTGCAAAGCCACTGTGCCAAAAATGGCATGGTACTGGCAAAGTAACAAATCTGAGGATCAGTGGAACAGGTTAGAAGATCCAGAAACAACTCCAAATACACTAAGCCACCTCATCTTTGACAAAGAAGCTAAACATCCTCAATGAAGGAAAGACAGCTTCTTTACTGGGTTTCAACCTGTCAATGATTAAAGCTAGACCTGTCTCTTTTTTCATTCACTAAAATAAAATCAAAGTGGATTAGAGACCTAAATATTAAAACAGAAACTCTAAACCTGATGCAAAACAGCTTAGGTAGAACTCTTGCAGACATTGGTATAGAGAAAGACTTTATAAATAAGATAAAATTCTTTAAAAAATTTTAAAGTACCACTGCTTTTTTTCTTCCCATACTTAATGGTCTTTTCCATTTTATGCTGGAGGACTTCTAGCCCCAACCCTGTTTGCAAACCCTGCCATGATCAGTTGATGCCAGTCACGCCCATTCCTGATCCAATATTGATGAAGAATGGTCCCATCAGCCAGGGAGGACAGCAGGACCTTTGTCAACTATTGATTTTCAATGGGGCAGTTTGTTTCCTACCCAGAGAGAGGCATTTGTTCATTACTAGAGACATGTAAGGCTGTCACAGCTGAGGAGTATTACCAGTAGCCAGTGGGTAGGGACTTGGGATTCTGCTAAACACCTTACAATGCACAACGCAGCTTCCATAACAAAGAGCTATCCATTTCTAACAATCCAGAATGTTGGAGCTGAGAGGCCTGGCTGCAGCCCCAGCCCTGGGGTGGGCCATGCAGGGTCAAGCCTCCCTTTCACCCAATGAACTGCTGTCCTCGCTTTGACTGCTGTGTTGCATTCCGGCTGGCCATAGTCCTTGTTTCCTCCCCGCTGTGTCTGGAATCTTGCCCCAACCCTGCGCTGGCTCTTTGGCTTATGCCACACCCCTCACCTATCCACCTGTATCCACAGAGTCATCCACAAAGTCATCACCAACCTCAGTGAGTGTTCCTGCCGCCAGAGCCCTCACTACCAACCCCTACCACAGATCCCGCCGTAGAAGCACCAGCGATGTTGGCCTGATTTACATTCCCTTTCTGGACTGCTGTCTGCCTTTCTCAGAGTCCAGCCCTGTGGGGGTCATTTTCCCCACATCATCCCCAAAATCTGTCACTGAGATTTGAAAATGACTCGGGGCTTAGCTGACTTCCACAAAGAACCTGGAGAAAATAATTTCAGCACTGACTCTATGCTGTGAGTAGCACTGTGCAATGTACAGTTTCCCCACTCTGGAGCCACGTTCATCCCACTGGGAGGCATTTCCTCAGTGTTCATAGCGACGTCCTACAAACCGCCAAAGCAGCGGTCCCCATTCTTCAGTAGTTATTTCAAATCCTGTGACTACTCATCCTCTAGCCTTCCATGTAAATAATTCCACGAGGATTTTCCCAAAAGGGGAAGCCACACTTGGTGCCCATATGTCATGTTGGCATAGTACTCACGCACACACGCACACACGTATGCAGGCAGGTTTCCCTCCCACGTTAGAGGAAGTAATTTCCAGGAGAAATAGATTGAACCAAAAGAGAAAATGAGACGAACATGACAGCAGTCAGAACTTAGTGGATCGCTTCTCTAAGCTCACTGCAACGATTTAATCCATAAGCTTCCACACATGAAAAAATGAGTAAATGAGCACAGATTCTCAGCACAGTAAGGTTTGCCTTGCAGGGAGGGAAGGTAAGTGCATGTCTGAAGCAACTGGAAGTCAGAGTACACCAAAAAGGACCGGAACAGCACGTTCCCACAAAGACATGGCTACATTATGTAACAACCATGCTGCCAGTAATGAGCCGTGGAACTTCAAACTTACTACTTTCAGTCCCCATTCTTATACTTACACTGCCACTTAAAATCCTAATTATATAAAACTTTAAAGATCTCTGTAAGTTTAAAGATCTCTGTAACACTCCCAAGAAACAAACAAAGACATACCTTTGGTGTAGGAAATGGTCATCCTTCCCTAGTACAATGAGAGTAACAATCTTCATGAGGAATCTGCATCACCAGAAATCCTTTTGGTAGAAAAAAATGATCAGAGATAAAATAGTGCAACAGGGATTTTCCTAAAAGGGAAATGTGGTGACAAGATTTAAACCATTGCAAGCATTTTAAAGGCTCCGTAGAGCTAAAGCAAGATCTTCGTGGTTTTAAAAATAGTTTTAAATACCATGAATGCTTCTCTTTCAATTCTCTTGGAAATGGTGAAAAGATGGTTCTCCGCAAATAGTCACTGAACACACATATTGCCTCTTTCTTGTGGAGGTGGTAGGTTTTTCTTGAGCTACACAAACCCTTCCAAAACAACATCATGGGTTTATACTGGCAATACAGTAGCAGTCTGGGGTTTTAGCTATTCCTCAGCTCAGTCCACACACAGCACATGAAGACCAAGAAGTTGCAGATACACCTGAAGAGCCATGAACCACACTCAGGTACTGCCATAAGAAACACATGGGTCAGACACTGAATCAGTAAGCCATGAATAAACTTTTAAGCTGTACTTGACAATGAAAATATCACTGGAAGGCTTGAAATGCACAACCAACAAAGGAGAGCAGTGTGCTTTTGCTGTGTGGAGGAAACTCCAGATTTGCCTAAGGGAGCAGCCAACTGTAAATGCATTCCCAACTGTTCCAGGTAAACCGGCTCCAGATGCTGAGGATGATGGTCCTGTGACACCCATCACTCCCTCACTGACTTCCAGCTGAGCCACTGCCATAAAAACAGCCCTTCCTATTCTGGCTCATATTTTCGCTGCACAATTAAATGAAGGAGACCGGGAATTCAATTTCTTTATAAAAATAGGCAAATGTTTTTCTGAGTACGTTCATGTGATACACTAAAAAGAGAAGTAAAAACTACATCTTATAAATGAGTTTAGGAAGGGATTTTACACGATTTTAATTCGGCAGTTCATGGGAGTTCTACACACACTGTGTTTAACTCAAGGTCACCTTCAGCAGGATTTTTGGAGTAATTGTATCATGTCCCAGTGAGTCCCGTTAATGATATAACAAGTCCTGAATTGCCACCTCTTGCATTAACAGTCTATTCCTGCCTTAGTAAAAGAATCCTCAATCCTCACTTGACTTATATCACCAAGCTTTCTTCCCACTGTCCTAAGAGCATTTTGATTGGTTCCAACACATAGATTTCAGAGCGATTAGGCATTTGTGGGCACAAGAGTTGTTCTGCCATCGGAGGCAGCCTTCAGGTCATAACCATTGCTCCCTGTTAATCTAAAGCTTTCTGTAGCTTATTACCTGAGTTTAGTCTTCTTTACATGTCAACAGGCTTTTATCCTTGTCACAGGGGAAGCTTTAGACACTGTGCTACTGTTTCTTTCCATGTAGAGGAAGGATATCACCACTGCATTCCCGGGCCTCTTTCAACCCTCTGTGGCTTTCCCTTGTCTACATATGTAAGCACGACTTTTAAAGTCAATTTTACTAGTAATAATAATGATACTCTGGTCTAAGTTTGCTTTATTCTTTTGTCTTATTTCTCAGCTGGGTTTGAATTGATATGGGAAACGATTTTCCTTATAACAGCACACATGGTACATTGGTTAAGAACAAGAATAAAAAAATGGTTGGAATGAGGGGATCAGAAATCAACATGTTAAAGATCTTAAGAGACCTGGGGCTTGGAAATTTTTTGTGTATGGAAAAAATGGTTTGACCTCAGTGGATGAGTCTCCTTTTTTTATAATTTCACACTTTAAAAACAATTCTATGACTTGGAAAAAGAGCCTCAAACTTTAGGTTGGATGATATTTCAACCTCAATGGATGATTACAACTTGTGCTACGGTTGCTTTACAGCAACTGTTTTTTATATGGCGACATTGTGTTTGCTTGTTTTATGGACTGTGACTGCCTAAAGCAAATTTTCATGGCCCACAGCAAAGACATAACTTTCAGGAAAAATATGGGGGCAATTTGGCTTCGCTGTCATGATGAGAGACTGAAAAACAGGCTCGGCCAAGGCATGCACATGAGGATGACCTCAACAGGCAGCAACTGCACAAGACCTAGAAGCTCAGCCCTCTGGAGGCACACGGAGCCCCTAGAGCGGTCTGGCCTTCAGCAGTACCGGCCTTGGCTTTAGCACCCCGGGCAGATGTTCTGAGACTTTGGCATGGGCTTCTGAACCTCCCGACCACATGGTTTTAAGTAAAGAGTTGGGAGCTGAACAGACTGTGCTGCAGAACCCAAGCTGGTAACCACCTGCACTAGTTAGTCTCGGTTACTGCTCTCACAAGGTACCACATCCTCCTCACAATGTAAATTTTCTCTTATAGCCCCTGAGGCAAAAGTTTGACATGAGCTGGTGGAGCTAAAGGCAAGGTCCTGGCAGGTGTACGCCTTCTCTGATACCTCTGGGAGGGACTCTGCGGGGTTTCCTTGTCCAGCTTCTGACACAGCCCTTATTCCTCGGCTTCCAGCTTCTCCACCCACCCTCAAAGAATTGTCAGGGGGTCCTCAAATCTCTCTGGCTCTGACTCTGTTGTCTATTTCACACAAAGGACCTTTGTGTTTAAAGCAACTCTACCAAGACAACGCAGAAAAATTGCATCTCAAAATCTTTAACTATTATCAGTAACTGAACAATCCTTCTTTCCTTACCAAGGAACATGTCAGTGGTTCCAGGGAGTCAGGGTCTGGACATCTTTGGGGAAGGGACCTTTTTCTGTCTAATGTACCAGCAACACCCAGACTCTCTGGAGCTCAGGCGAACAATGCACTTTGAGACATTCTAAGCCCATATTCTGGGAATGTGCTTTTACTCTGAGATAATTGCTTTTGAAGTGAAGATTTGGCTTCATTTCCAAATGTGGCAGTGTGGCCTGTGTGTAAAACTACTAAGCTTTAAAAACTTTTTACTAGCTACGCTCATACAAAACACATCACAGAAGCGTGTACTTCTGGCTGCCCTGTATGTACACTAGGAAAAGAGGCTCAGGCTGTCTGTGCTGCAAGAAACCCAGGGTCTGCCACAGCTATGGAAGCCCCTCAGCCCAACACTTAAGGGAAAGCAGGACCACCATGATTTTTAATTTATAGGGGTGATAAATTTGATTCTTTAATGCTTTGGGGTTTTGTCATCTTTAGATTTAAACTGTAAAGGGATTCGTGTTCATATTTTAATTTTTCTAACAGCATTTTATCACGGGAGGGATTACATTCAATTTTGGGATTATCTTCTCATTATTGCCATTTTAGTAATGAAGTTTCTTGGTTTTTATTTTATTGCATTGCAGAACATCTGAGCAATTCTACTGGACAGCTTTAACAGGAAACAAATGCGCAAGGAAACAAAATAGGGAGAAGAACATATTTTGGTTTTGAGGCTAGTATAATTAATGCATTGTTTTGACCCATTTCAAGGTAGCCTGGGGCAAAAAAAGGAATCTCCCTGAAAAAAGAGGCCCAAACTGGCCCTGCTGGGTGAAGTGATGTAAGTCCAGCAGCCTCAGTGTCTGCGGCCTTGGACATGAAGCAGGCTGCAGGGACCTACTGTTGAACAGATTCGAAACTCCAGGACAGGGCTTTCTCTGCTCCCCTCCCAGCTGAGGTGCCTAGAGTTGTGACAGCCAAGAAATAAGTTGAATTCTCTAATATCAGGGTTTTTTTTTTTTACTTAAAAAGATGATAGTTTGAACTCCATCTGATCTATTCTCATGTCTTTCAGTGGGACAGTTTTTCACTCAAAACTGGGTCAAACACTAGGACATTGGCTCTTTAGCTCCCATGAGGCTCCCAATCATTTTTTCTGTCTAAACTATTATCTTGGACTTCTCACCAACCTTTTTTTCTACATCTGCTTGCAATGTAGGTGTTTGATTTTGTAGCCTTGTGATTAGAGCAGAGGATACTGATAAATTTTATAATACAAACCTCCATGGCAATCCAGAGAATCCATGGGCACCCGTTAGCATAATACAGTTAAAAGCACACCAAAAGATACATAGGATTAAAAAGTAAGCATATCGTGCAAGGTGTGGTGGCTCGCGCCTGTAATCCCAGCACTCGGGAGGCAGAGACAGGAGGATCGCTGAGTTCGAGGCTTGCTTGGGCTACATAGTGAGCTCAGGGCCAGCCTGAACTACAAAGCGAGACCCTGCCTCAAAAAAAAAAAAAAGTGAGCATATTGTATTGAAATGCAGTACTCAAAGAGTTGAAAAATTTTAGATATAGTGATGTTTATGAATCTTTATTAGTAAAATAAATAATAGTAAGATATAGAACTGGACCAGTATCGCAGTTTAAATATATTGACAAACACAGGCAATATTTTAAAATATCTGAAGTTCCTGTGCTAGAGAACGGATATATCTAATGTGTTTGGCTGGAAAAGTAATAGGTTCTAATTAAGACATGTTTTGTTGTCCACATTCATGAAGAAAGAAAATGTCAAATTTCAGTTAAAATTTAATTAAAAGAGACATGTAGTGGGCCGGAGATCTAGCTCAGTGGTTCTGGCACCTGCCTCATAAGTGCAAGGTCCTGAGTTTAATACCCGGTAACCTCATACAGTGCTGGGCGTGGTGGCTCACGCCTATAATCCCAGCACTCAGGAGGCAGAGGCAGGAGGATTGCTGAGTTCCAGGCTTGCCTGGGCTTCATAGTGAGCTCAGGGCCAGCCTGAGCTACAAAGCGAGACCCTGTCTCAAAAAAAAAAAAAAAAAAAAAAGAGAGAGACATGTAGTTTTTCCCTTCCAAACTCATAAACTCCTTCCAGGGAAACACAAGTTTGAAACCTTGAGCTTGGAGTGGCTGCCTCCTTCTTATCTGCCACAAAACACACTTTTCTGGGACTTGTCTTCACATTACTTGTGTAGCATGTCTCGCTTTTAACCCTTTCTACTTACCAGTCTCATCGCTCTTCACTGTGAAGCCCCTGAGCCACAACAAATCACAGTTACTAGCAGAACACACAGTACTCAGCGGTGCACATGCGTGACTACGTCATCCCAGGGGACCCTCAAGTCCTGAGCTGCCCTCACTGCGTGGTAAGTTGTGCGCAGCTTCCATAATGTCCCTAAGCCTATGTGTGTCAGGGGCAATGCCCACCACCTCATCTAACAGAACAAATGTCAAGGCCCACTGAAGTTTTACCACAATCTAAGGTTAGTGGAGGCAGAAAGCTCATGTCTTCGTTGTCCTTTGACCCCAGGCTTGGCCTTCCAAGAAAACCTCAGTAAACATGTTGAATGACAACTGATCCACTATTCAGGTGATCACCTCAGATTTCCTGGTGAAGCAATACATATTTAACAGTTTAAAAGTAATTGGGGAATAGAGGGATTGAAGGGAGGGCAGGAGAATGGGAAAAAAATAAGAATCAAGATATATCATGTGCACGTACAAATTCTCAACGATGAATGTGATCATAACATATGCCTAAAATGTACCAATGAACTCAATAAATCTTACTGGTAAAACCCCATGTGTGTGTGTTTGTGCACACAGAGTGTGTGTGTACACATGTGTGTTCTACTGAATCGCAATATAAAATGTATTTCTTACTATGAATCATGGTCAAATCACTTAAGAAAGTATTCATTATAATTATTATGTTGAATTTTTACATTGACAAAAAACTGTATCTCCACAGAGCTGGTCACAGAATACGGGCAATGTATCATTATCTCTCAAGTCTGATTTCACCATATCTTTCTGATTTATATAGAAAGGACTTCATGTTTTTGAATTTTAGTCATTGTTTTGTTTTTAAATCAATCAATTATGAAGATAGAATTCTCCGGTTAAATCATGCAAGGTCTTTTGTCATTTCAAGATCTTTTGCTATGCTGTTTGTATTATACAATATGTTAGACAGACTTTACTGTGAGCATCACGACCCTGTGTGGAATGTATCTATAAATAGGTTGATAATTCCTGTATCACAGAGATGTTATAGCAATTAATGACACAATGTGAAAACAGCATGACTGGGCTACCAGAAATGCCATTAGACTTCCATACCTGTCCTTAGGTTTAACCTTCACAGGTGCTTCATGGAACAGCCAATAGTATAGGAATGTAAATATCCTTTGTTCCTCAGATATGATCAGACAAGCAAAAACAACTTACTAGGATAACACTATTTTGCTAATATTGCACTTAGTGCAATAAGACTATGTAAGTGGCACTTACATGGCTGTAGTGTACATTTATGTTGTATTTAATTATATTACACATAGATATAATGTTTTTACTATTAGAGAAAAGTTCACTTAAAATATATGATGTTAGGCTTGACTTTCTGTATGAGAAAGATTTTCAGATATAACAGTCAAAAGCAACAT